>OX940987.1:19244758-19439460 GCA_954871275.1 Leptopterna dolabrata | reverse complement strand
CTCACGACAGTACTCATTTTGACAAACTGATTTCTGGGTTGAAGACTTAGGAAAGTTCAAGAATCAAAATTTAATGATTACTTTCTGTGAATTGATTTTGAAATCTCAAAGCACATTTAAATATGCTATAATATTCAACTTTAACTTTAACTTAATTATAATATTAATATATACTATACTCAAAGCACATATAAATAGAGTGTAAAGAAATATCATTTTATGCCAAACGTTTATTAGCACAGATAATAACGGCCGGGCATAAAAAGGTTTCTTTCTACCTGACAGGTATTAAACCTATATTTGATGGGGGTAGAGTGTGTACCGATATGAAAGTTACCATAACCCATATTTTATGTAGTTCTTATTTTCAAGGGTACCCATAACCAATATTTTAACCCATATTTTATGTAGTTCTTATTTTCAAGGGTACTTTACTGGATGAGGGGCGTTGGGCTGAGATACTGAACGTTAAAAATCCCCAAGACAACAAAAAATTAAATGCTTTAATCCAAACAAATGTTAGACAACGAAAAATCCTTTTTAACAAGGGCTTCCTTGGATAAACTGTGAGACCTTGTATATCTCATGTATTATTTGTACACCTGTTTGGTTATTGTGACCTTTCTTTTTTCAATCTAAATATGGAATTGTCTCCAAATTTGAGTCGTATTTTTCTTGCCTAACACAAGGATTCTGCCTGCCTGTGTATACTCTTCTGAAATTTCCAAAACTAATGTTCAAAAAAACTTTACGGGTTGATTGATATTAGATTGAATATAAAATGACTGATTTATGTTCCTATTTAATGAGAAAAATGATGAAGTTTTGGAATTCGGTACCTATAAATATTTAATTCATATTACCATCAATATCTGTTAAAGTTTAATGTTTAACTCCTCGCAATACCTCTCTTCAAATAAAATTTCATTTCTGGTGTAAATTCTTGTGACTCCAGCATCAAAATCTTCTTTTAGAGAGCTATCTTACCAACTTCCTCATTACCAGCAACTTCAGAATGAGCTCTCACCCAATCAAATTCATTTCTACATTACACCACTTGAGTTTGAATTGCTGTGCAAGCTTTCGACGATGAAGCTGAAACGCTTCACCCGCACCTTTCCAAGGTTCCGCTGCACTTGGGCTATCAGTTGAGGTAACTGCTTATCGCGAATGCATATTATAATACTCCGTCACTAAGAAATGACTGTGAGCTCAGCTGAGTACTGCTGTGTTATGTATGTTATTGCACATACATAATGTGCAGGCATGTATGTCCTGAATTGCCCAAGCCTGGACTCGTAGATTCATTCAGCAGCTGCTGCTCATTACTCTCTCTGACTTCCTGAGCATCGTATTTCAGCAAAGAACTCTACAAACTCTAAAATCTGGTATAAGCCCAACTGAATTTGAAGTGGGTGAACCTCGATGTTTAGCAAAGAATGTAACAAGATTTTCTCGGTGTATTAAGCACAGCTAACGACTCAGAGAGTAAATCATTTCCTAAGAAAGGGCACAAGCTCCGCTAACAGGTGTTGAAGTTAAGGGCGTTAGATGGCGGTAAAAGGGCCCAAGAGAAGGGCGTTATTTTGATTTAGGAGCTCAGCAGGGGGTTTCCTCGAGTTCCACCTACTTTGGCCGCATTTATCTCTGCGGAGCAGAGCGCAAAATCCAGCTGTATGGTTCTCGTTGCATTTGCGGGAAAGGCCCCTCGACCCCAAATCTTGGTTTTCCTAGAGTGTATGACAACAGAGGAGGGTTTCCCCGAAGTATGAACATCTTTTGCCACTCTCTGGTGACATCTGGGTATTGTAAATTCTCATAGCGACGGCGAGACTTCTAGTAGTGAGGGTGGAACGGCAATCAGGACAACAAGGAATCCAAAAACTGAATACGCTTTTAAAAAAGAGAAAAAGTTAAGCGAGTAAGTTGAAGTACCAATTTTGTGTTGAATATACTCAAAATCCAATAGTCTAAACTGCTGTTTTGTAAATTTCATACAACATGAATGGCATAATCGGAATGGGCGTGTAAAAGTACGCATGCATATAAATTTGATTTTTAGAATAATTTTGCCTTTCTGGAACCAAAAACTGTACAGTAACTGTTTACGGTTGAACGGTTTTTTTTTTTGGCGGAACAGACATTGTGACAAATGCCTCAGGAGCCTAAGTAACAGTCTCATAAATTTTTGCTTGGCATGGAAATGCACTGCGCTTATTGAGGACTTTTGATGATTATCATCTTGTAAATACTTGAAAGGTTTCAAGTTCGATGGATGACGTTATAATCGACGATTTACCAGTTTACGCGGTACAGCGTGATCTCTCTACTTTAAGAAAATAACCGGCAATAAAGCGCCGTTTCGCCCGCATTTTTTCGGGTGCAGGAAAAGTAATTGATTTACCCTTGGGAAGAGGAGGGCTGTTGATGTAAAAGGGAATCTTGGAGGTGGAGCAGCGGTTAGGAAGCTTACCCATCGCCATGGCAACGCGCCCCAAGTCGACCTACGTCCCGCGTCATTTCTGCTCGGAAAATTTCAAAGACAGTGAGCATAATTTTTCGTTCCGGACTCGAAATCAAGGTCCTTTCCGCTTGAGTGGACATTAATGGGTAGCGTGGTGGGTTCGAATCCCGCTGGTGTCATAATAATGTTGACACTGTTTCCAACATTAGGTAACTTTGGACTAGTGGGTCCGCTGACCATCAGGTGCCTCACGCAATTTTGAAAAACGCTGCAAAGTCCTTGTCACATGGGTTTATTATTCTATTGGACATACCTACAGAAATGCTGGCTGTTCATTTATTGTTTATTTCATGTGAAATAATTGAAATAGCTATTTCTGATTGTTTCCACCATTTTTGGCCCCTAAAAACGAATTACGTAAACTCCTTTTTTTTCTTTTTTCTTTTTCAATCTATCTTTGACCATTGGTAGTGCCATTTAATCGTCTTGATCCACCTGTTGATACTAATTCCAGTGTTATTATACAAATTGATTGTGATTTCAGACGATTTCCCAGGTTTTTCACTCATAAAAAATCAATTTTGGGAACTGAACATTTGGTAGAACCTCGATTTTCCACTCTTTTTTGTCAAAATCGACTTCATATTCGGTCTTCTCGTCCCCCTAAACATGGAAAAAGATACCTCAAAAGCTCATGTTACTACTACGTTACTAAAACACAAAAAGTACCTATTTTTGTGCACATTTTCACTCATAACATCCCTGGGTATATTCCGATCGGGCTGAAAAGTTTCGGGACACAAGTAGGGCCCAAATGGAGCATGTGTGCGAAAGAACGACTTTTTTAGACCAAAACTGAAGCCGGTACACGTGATACGGAGTACGGCGGACGGACATTGCATTTTTGGAATCTATGCACCTTGAAACGTAAAAGAAAACATTTTGAGGGGGTGTTATAAAAATTTTTTGCTGAGCGATTACATAGGTGTATTATTCACAGAATGATAAACCAAAAACGCTGCAAAGTCCTTGTCACATGGGTTTATTATTCTATTGGACATACCTACAGAAATGTTGGCTATTCATTTATTGTTTCTTTCATGCGTAATAATCGAAATAGCTATTTCTGATGGTTTCCATTAATTTTGGCCCCTAAAACACAAATTAGGTACGCGTTTTTTTTTTTAACTATCTTCGATCATTGGTACTAGTGCCATTTAATCGTCTTGATCCACATGATGACAATTTTTCCAGTGTTATTATACAAACTGATGGTGATTTCAGACGATTTTCCAGGTTTTTGACTCATAAAAAATCAATTTTGGGAGCTGAACATTTGGTAGAACTCAATTTTCCACTCTTTGGTCAAAATCGACTTCATTTTCGGTCTTCTCGTCCCCAAAAACATGGAAAACGATATCTCAGAGGCTCATGTTACCAACATGTTGCTAAAACGCAAAAAGTACCTATTTTTACAAACATTTTCACTCATAACACCCTTAGGTATATTCCGATCGGGCTGAAAAGTTTCGGGACACAACTAGGGCCCAAATGGAGCATGTGTGCGAAAGAACGAATTTTTTAGACCGAAAATGAAGCCTGTACACGTGATACGGCGGACAGACATTGCATTTTTGGAACCTACGCACCTTGAAACGGAAAAGAAAAAAGTTTGAGGGGGTGTTGTAAAAATTTTTTGCTGAGCGAATACATAGGTGTATTATTCACAGAATAATAAACCAAAAGGCTCAAATTCTTCCCATGTACCACGCTCAATAATAACTATTTTTCGTAAAGTTTTATGGCTAAGTATTTATCAATCGCTGTAAAGATGACTGCCAAAGCTTTAAAAGTTATTCCATTCGATTCAGTGTGCTGGAAAACACGGAAAACTGCACCAAACGCACATCTTTCTGACAGCCAGTCAGTCTGAGTCTGACCACGGGTGCCAGCCTCGCACCTTTTCGTGGCACCACGGTGTCACCATAACTACACAGCAAATTTTGGAGGCCTAAGGAGTATACCGCCAAATTTCAAGTCACTATATTTGAAATACAATATAAGGAAATCGCGTCCAATTTTGGTTTATTATTTTCAATAATGAACCTTCGGAATCGAGCATGAAAAAAAGTTGAACCCCCTCCCCCCCCCACCCACAAAATTTGATGGTTTTTGTTTCAAGGTAGGTACGTATTTTTGGAATCTACGCACCTTGAAACGAAAAAGAAAAAATTTTGAGGGGTTGTTATAAAAATTTTTTGCTCAGCAATTATTTATTATTCACAGAATAATAAACCAAAAAGTATCACACTCCGCCATCATCTAACGCTAGAGGTGATGCACCTGCATGCACACTCGCCGCTCCCGGTCACTACTCCCACCAGACCAGCCCCATCCGCCTTGTTAAGCTCCGGACCCTCCCGACTGTAAACCCGATAATGAGGTTCACCCTACTTACATAATTCAACCCCTCTGATACAGTGATTACTAATAGATAAGGCCCTACAGGTAGTAAACTACCCTTAAGCCCTATCCCCTCCCACCCCTCACCTTCATTCATCCCTTCTCATTGATTATGCAGTTAGGGAGCAAAACACTGATAGATAAATTTATATTGGGCAGACCCGAGGTTATTGGAGTTGATGTGCACATATTATAATATAATAACTAGTTAAATTAATTTGAAAAACAATGACTAGAAAGCAATAAATAAGTGTTAAAATTGTATTTTTATTGATAAAATCATATATTTATTTTGTATCATTATGTGTGATAATGTAACTTGATGTGACAATGTGTGTAACTTGAATAGGTTTGGGTCACTTCGAAAATTCGCTCATACGATCACGCTGCTAGTTTTCTCATTTTTGGTTTAATAATACACCGAATAATAATTCGGTGAATAATACACCGATGTATTCGCTCAGCAACAAATTATTATAACAACCACCCCTTCAAAATTTTTTCTTTTTCATTTCAAGGTGCGTACTCGTAGATTCAGAAAATGCAATGTCCGTCCGCCGTCCGCCGTATCATGCATACCGCCTTCATTTTGGGTCTAAAAAAGATTTTGGACCAAAGAGTGAAGAATTGAGGTTATAACGAAGGTCTAAAAAAGATTTTGGACCAAAGAGTGAAGAATTGAGGTTATAACGAAGGTTAAGCTCACGAAATTCATTTTTTATGAGTCAGAAACCTGGGAAATCGTCTGAAATCACCATAAATTCGTATAATAACTGTGATGAATTTAAAATTGGTTCATCACGGTGGCGTGAGGAAGTGCGCAGGCGGTTATGAGCGGATCACCACCGACATCTACGATCTTTTGGGAGAGTGAAAAGGTGGAGGTGAGTGATAGAATTTGCCCAGGCGGCGGATATCCACCGACATCTGGGATCTTTTGATGGAGAGAGATGAGAGGTGAGTGGTAGAGTTTGCCTAGGCGGTTATGAGCGAATCACCACCGACATCTAGGATCTTTTGAAGGAGGAGGTTTTGCCTAGGCGGCGGATATCCACCGACATCTAGGATCTTTTAAGAGAGGAGGAGAGAGAGAGAGCAAGGTAGAGGAGAGAAGAGAGAGCTGGTTAGAGGAAGTGTCGAATGAAGTTAAAGTCGCAGGATCCAGGGTTTTATAGGAAACGGAGGCCTCTCCCTCCAACCCCCTGTTAGGGGTTGGTGGTGGGGCCCCAGGTTGTGTACCCTGGGTTCTGTGGCTTGTCTCCCCACTCATTCGTTTATTGACGGAAACTAAGTTTGGCGTTAGAATATTGGTGAGAACTTAAGTGTACTAGAGGAGTGCTCCCGGGAGGGACTCACTACAGAGATCCCCCCAGTTTGAACCAAGATTCGTGGAGCTGAAGGCGCAAGTTGACAGGGGCTGAGGGCCAAGGCAATCATCTGTAGGGCTGAAGGCCAAAGGTGACAAGTAAACCAAGATTTGGGTGCTGAAGGCGCAAGGTTACAGGAGCTGAGGGCTAGGGCAAACATAATAGGGGCTGAAGGCCTCGGACCTAATGCTAGCTGATGCATGTTCTTAAGACTAAGGGTGGCATGTACAATGGTGGGGGAGTAGGATGAGGACTTAATGCTAGTTGATGCATGTTCTTAAGACTAAGGGTGGTATGTAGAATGGTGGGGGAGTAGGATGAGGTGTTATTTACAACGAATGGGTGTGCATGATGGGGTGTTGGGACTGGTAGAATGTTAGGTAGTAAGTTGATAATGATGCATATTTACAGTATTTTTAGTATTAGTATAGTGGTAGTATTTACATAGTATTAGTATAGTGGTAGAAATAGTATATACAACAATTTTATAATGATGGTCATGGGGTGGTGGCACAATACGGGGACCGCGGGGGTCCACCGTTCCCTGGGTATGGGTAGGATGTGGTGTGTGGATGGGTGTAGGTGTGGTTTAGGTGGAGTGTGGGGGCGCCTCGGTGATGCGGAAGAACCCCTGATAGGAGGAATGATGGACCTACCGGGAGGGTCCTCCGCCTCGCCGGTGCGCCCGTGCTGTATCCGTGCGCGGTGGCGGTGATGGGGCGGCCGCGGCGGGGTTGTGAGGGGCGGCACAGTGCGTGTGGATGATTTAGACACAAGCACTGCCCCGCCATCTCAAGGCCCCGCCGTGATTGCTCGGGGCGGGGCGGGGCTATTGGGCCGCCGGGACGTGGGGAATTTGGTGACGCTCCCTCCGTCCGTTTCGCCGCCCGGGCCGTTTTGTCCCGGCGGGAACTATTGCGGATATCCCCGGCGGTGTTGGGGGGGTAGGGGGTGGTTGGGGGTTGATGATTTTGGGGGGTGGTGGGGAGAATTCTATTTTGGGGGGGTTGAATTGTTGAGGTTGTTGGGGGTTGTTGATGTGGGGGGAAGCGGGGTGTATGGGTGGTTGGGGGGTTGAAAATTGGGGGTTGTTGGGGTTGAAAATGTTGGGGGTGGGGGGGGGGCATGAGTTCCGCGAGGCGGAACTCGTGGAGGATGGAGGACATTAAGGGGTCGGTGGGGATGTATGGGGGGTGTACCCCAGTGGCTTGGGCTGTGCGAAATTCGCGCAGAATTTGCCACTGGGGGTACTTCCACCGCCGGGGCCGGGGAGGTAACCCGGTGATCCTTTGCGGGAAGAAAAGAAGCGGTGATGGGGGCCCGGGCGAAGGGGGTAGGGGGGATAGCGGGTCCGGGACGAAAACGTCCCGGAGAATCGCCGCCATTTCCGGATCCGAATCGAAATCCGGAAACGGCGACGGAGGTGACGGGCGTTGAGGGAAGAGCTGGTGCGACATCGCGAACGGACGGTGGGAGACTGATAGGGTTCGTTGGTTGAGGGAGCACAGGAGCGGGTTTACATCTGGCTAACGGGACTGTGTGGGGTTTTCCATCAATTAACAGGGTCGCGGTGGTTTGTGTTGAGCGGATGACTTGAAAGGGCCCGGCATAAAGGGGATGGAAAGTTTTATGCATGCCGGGCTCTTTCAGGTACATGTGAGTGGCGGTGAAAAATCGTTTGGGGTAAGTTGTGTCGTTTGTCGGTGTTGTTGTGTGTAGCGGTTCCCTGTTAATTGACGGTGTGTGTTGTTGGGTAAAAATATCGGCTGGTAAGCGGAGGGGGTCTTTAAATGCATTTTGCGCGGGACTTGTGTTGTCTGAAGGACGGGCGGAAGTACGGAGGCTTAATAAAACGTAGGGAAGGGTTTTGGTCCAGGAGGGAGATGTGGCTGATGTGGAAATGGCTTGTTTCAGGACCGAGTGCCACCGCTCTATTTTCCCGTTGGATTGGGGGTGATAGGGAGTGGTGCGGATTTTTTGGATCCCGAGGGAACGGAGCAGGTCGGAGAAGTGTGCTGATTCGAACTGCCTCCCCTGATCGACCGTGAGTGTCCGCGGACAACCGTAGCGGCTGATCCACTGATTTAGGAAGGCCGCGGCGACGGCGTCCTCGGTAATGTGGGCAAGTGGGATGCACTCAACCCAATTTGTTGCACGGTCGATCATGGTGAGGCAGTACCTCTTCCCCTCAGAGGGGGGAAGGGGGCCGACCAGGTTGATATGCACGTGTTCCCACGGGAGGGAGTCGGGGATGGGTTGAGGAGGTACATGGGGGTGAGCCGAGACCTTAAACTGCTGGCACTTCTGGCACCCCAGAACCCAGGTACGGATATCTGTATTCATGTGGGGCCAGAAGTACCGCGTCTTGATGAGATCCCGGCTCGCCCGGATGCCGGGATGGTGTAGGGAGTGGTAGTGGAGGAACAGCTGCCGCCTCAGCTCCGGTGGGACGTAAGGGCGCGGTGTATCGGCCGTCACGTCGCACCAGAGATTGAGGGGCGGCAGTTGTTCCAATTTGGAGGCGGAAATGAGGTTGGAGATGGCGGGGTCGGAATTTGGAGTTTGCTTTGATTTGAGGATGTGTGGGGAGGGGAAGGGCAGTAACTCCTCCACCGGCGCGGGAGTGGGGCGTGAGAGCGCGTCCGCCACGCAGTTGTCGGCCCCCGGCAAGTAGCGAATATCGGACGTGAATTGTCCGACAAATTCGAGTTGCCGGAGGCGACGTGGGGAGGCGGATTTGCGGTTTTGGAGGAGGGCGTGGGTCAGGGGTTTATGATCTGTTATGACAGAGAACTGCCTGCCCTCCACGAAGTCACGAAAGTGTTTAATGGCTTCGTGGATGGCGAGGAGTTCTCTGTCGAATGTTGAGTAATTTTTTTGGGTCGGGGACAAGGTTTTAGAGAAAAATCCTAGGGGTTGGGGGGTGGCGCCGGTGTGCTGGTGGAGTACTGCCCCGATGGCCCAGTCGGAAGCATCGGTAGTGATGGAGAGGGGGGCGTGGGGGTCGGGGTGGGCCAATAGAGCGGCGTCTACTAGGTCCTGTTTGCAAATTTGGAAGGCGGTGGTAAGTTCGGGGGTCCAGGGGATGGGGCGGTTGTCATTTTTTTTGGCGGGTTGGGGGATGGCGTGTATGAGTGGTTGTTGGTGTTGTGCGGCGTGTTTGATGTGTCTACGGTAAAAGTTCAACATACCCAGAAAGCGGCGGAGTTCCGTCACGGTACGGGGCTGGGGAAAATCGGTGATGGCGTGGACCTTATCCGGTAGGGGCTTGATTCCGTCGGAAGAGACTTGGTGGCCGAGGCAGCGGACGGAGGATTGGGCGAGTACGCATTTCTCGATGTTGATCTGCAATCCCTCGGCGGAGAATATGTCCAGGATTTGTTTGAGGTGGTCCAGGTGCTCTTGGGGGTTTCAGGAGGCGATCAGGATGTCATCCAAAAAACAGAAGACAAATGGGAGGCCGCGTAGGATATTATCCATGTAACGCTGCCACGTCTGGGCGGCGTTCCTGAGGCCGAAACCCATTTTGATATACTCGAAAAGGCCGAAGGGTGTGATAATAGCGGTTTTCGGTATATCTGGGGGGTGGATGTTGATATGGTGAAAGGCTCTTGATATGTCTAGAGTGGAGAATATGGTTGTGTCGTGTAGGTGGGAGGAAAAATCTCGAAGGTGGGGGACATTGTATAGGTCGGGCGTAGTTTTAGAATTTAGGCGGCGGTAGTCGCCGCAGGGGCGGATATCCCCGTTTGGCTTTTGGACGATGTGTAGGGGGGAAGCCCAAGGGGATTTTGAGGGGCGGATAATACGGTCCGCGATTAATTTATCAAAGTGCCGACGGGCTTGAGAGAGCTGCAAAGGGTGGAGGCGGCGGGCTTTGGCGGAAATGGGGGGGCCAGTGGTGTCGATAAAATGTTGGATGGTGGAAATATGAGCTGAGGGGCGGCGCTGAGGTTGGTATTGGCGGAGGAGGGTTTCAAATTTGTTTGGCGGTCGGTCGATGGTGTGGATAAATCCGGGAATCGGTTTGTTTGTGGAGGGGTCGATCAGGCGCGTGTTTTTCACATCGACCTGGAGGCCGAAATAAGCCAAAAATTCGGCCCCCAGGATCGCTTTCTCCACGTCCGCCACGGTGAAATCCCACTCGTACGCGAGTCCGCTCATATGGATGGACGAGCGGTACGTCCCGTACGAGGGGATGGTGGAACCGTTGGCGGCGTAGAGAAGTTGGCGATAGCAGCGCGCCTGACGACGTAAGATTGAGTTGGGGAAAATGGACAGCGCCGCCCCTGTATCTATGAGGAAGGGGACATTGGTTTTCCCGCATTTTAAAAACAGGCGTTGGTGGGTTGGTGTGGAGTGGGGTAAAATTGCGGAGGCTGTGGCGGGGGGCGTCTGGTCGGTAGCAGGGGAGATGGAGTTGAGGGTTGGTGGTGGTGGTGGGGGTGTGTCCCCTGCAAAGGAGACGCGGTTGGTTTTTCGACCGTTACGGGGTAGGGGAACGGTGGGGGGGGGGGGGGGGGGGGGCTCGCAATGTTGTGGTGGGGCTTGGTGGTTTTCGTGGGGGGGCCGTTACGGGGTGGGGGAACGGCGTGTGGAGGGGGGTGGGAGACGGCGGCGCGGCGAGGCGCGGCCGGAAGGTTGGTGGCCCTGGTGGCGGTTGTGGAGGGGCCGTTCCGGGGTGGGGGAACGGTAGTTGGTTGGGAGAGGGGCTTGGCGGCGCCGTGAGGTGCGGCCGGCAGGTTGGTGGCCCTGGTGGTGGATGTGGAGGGGCCGTTCCGGGGTGGGGGAACGGTAGACGGTTGGGGAAGGGGTTTGGCGGCGCAGCTAGGCGCGGTTGGAAGGTTGGCGGCCGTGGCAGCGGCGTAGGAGGGGTAATATCGTTTGGTGGTGGTGGTAGAGTGAATTCGGGCCGGGGGGGGCTGGCGGGGGTCCCCCCCGTGTTGGCGAGGAGGGGGGCCCGCCGGGTTTACCGGCGGGCGTCGGCGTTTCCCTGCCCGGGGGAGAAGGAGCAGGGGGGTTGGCACTTGCGGGCCTCCCCACCGAAGTTCACATGGTAGAAGCATCGGTGGGGGGGGGTCGGCGGGGAGGTACGCCGTCTTGGAGGGGCGAGGCGTGGTGGAGGGGGTCGTGGCGGCCGGCGATCTCCCTCTTCGCTGCTCCCGAGGAGGGGTGGGGCGGCGTTCGGGGGAAGGCGGGCGTCGGCGGTCCGTGGAGGGGGTCCGGCGGCGTTCCGTGGAGGGGGAACGGCGCCTGTCAATGGAGGGGGGTCGGTGGCGCTCGGTGGAGTGGGGACGGCTGCGCTCGCGGGACGTTGCGGCGCGTTGTCGGGGAGGGGGTGCGGTGCGGGGGTTGTGTATTTCGCCGACGCTGGCGGCAGCTGCGAGGTCATGCACCGTGTCGGCGAGGCGGAGGAGAGGTTCGTCCGGGCTGTCGAGGTGGCTGGCGAGTGACATCTGGATGGGGTGGGGTAGGGCGCGCAACCAGAAGGTCCGGGCGATGTCGGCGGTCATAATGCCTTGCAGTTGATGTCGCAGGCGTCGGTAGAGGTGGGAGGGTTTCATATCGCCGAGGTGGAGCGGCTGCGTCAGGGCGGCGACTCTCGCGATTTTAGAAGGTTGGTAGAGGGAGATGAGACGGCCGCGGAGGTCGTCGTAGGCGGTTGCGGTGTCGGGGAAGATGTCTGACGTCTGCAGCAAGATGTCGTACGGTAAAAGGGAGATGATGCGGGAGTAGTGTGTCTTTTGGCTGCGGATTCCTGCGGCCGAGAATGCTGCGTCTACCTGAAAAAACCACAATGCGGGGTCATGTGAATAAAAGGGTGGTAGTGTGAGGGGAAATGACGCAGAGGCGGTCATGACGTCGGCGGCGGCGGCGGTGGGCGCAGTTTAGGAGGCGGATTCGGGTGGCGAAAGGGTGGAGAACGGGTTGGCGACAGTGGCCGTCGCGTCCGTTGTCGTGGCGGCGGGCGGCTGCAGCGTGGATGGCCGGAGAAGCGGTGGCGGCGTCGAGTTGGGGTCCATGGTTGAGTCTGTAATTTGAAAAAAAATTCAAATTTTTAAATTTCAAATTCAAAATTCGCAAATCGGGAGCGGAGGGGTGTGTGGTTGAGCGGAGATGTGAGAGTTGTGCGATCCCCGAGCGGTTGAGGAAGTGTGGGCGAAAATTGCGAACATTAACTGACTGACTGACCGAATTTGAAATTGAAAAGGGGACACCGAACTGAACTTGAGACTGGGGTTGACACAGTAGGTAGGGAAGGTTGGGTGAACGTCGGGTTCACCACTGTGATGAATTTAAAATTGGTTCATCACGGTGGCGTGAGGAAGTGCGCAGGCGGTTATGAGCGGATCACCACCGACATCTACGATCTTTTGGGAGAGTGAAAAGGTGGAGGTGAGTGATAGAATTTGCCCAGGCGGCGGATATCCACCGACATCTGGGATCTTTTGAAGGAGAGAGATGAGAGGTGAGTGGTAGAGTTTGCCTAGGCGGTTATGAGCGAATCACCACCGACATCTAGGATCTTTTGAAGGAGGAGGTTTTGCCTAGGCGGCGGATATCCACCGACATCTAGGATCTTTTAAGAGAGGAGGAGAGAGAGAGAGAGCAAGGTAGAGGAGAGAAGAGAGAGCTGGTTAGAGGAAGTGTCGAATGAAGTTAAAGTCGCAGGATCCAGGGTTTTATAGGATACGGAGGCCTCTCCCTCCAACCCCCTGTTAGGGGTTGGTGGTGGGGCCCCAGGTTGTGTACCCTGGGTTCTGTGGCTTGTCTCCCCACTCATTCGTTTATTGACGGAAACTAAGTTTGGCGTTAGAATATTGGTGAGAACTTAAGTGTACTAGAGGAGTTCTCCCGGGAGGGACTCACGACAATAACACTAGGAGTAGTATCAACAGGTGAATCAAGACAATCAAATGGCACTATCAGTGTTCTAAGATGAACAGCAATATTTCTGTAGGTATGTCGGTAGAATATAAATCCAAGTGACAATTGAGTGAGTGGTAATTTTATTTAATTTTGTTTTGGATCACAAGTATTTTTTATCGTAAGATAGTAATAAACGAAAAACAAGTTCACCTACGATGATTGGTGTGTAAACTCGTTGGCCATCTCTTCTCATCACTTCACTTGTTGTGTGCGAAAGTTAATGTAATAATACGGTAGAACGCGTCGACATAATGACGACACGAGGGTTCGAGTTCTGGAACGGACATTCACATTTTAATATGCGCATAACCGAGGTCTGCCACGTAAGTCTGTTACAGGAGGCTGATGAAGTGCAGGGAAGAAGCTTGGCGGGAGGATGGGGAGTGTAATATCTTCGTATGCCGCCTATATAAATAGTCTGCCCCCCCGGGCGAAACCGTCCCTCTAAGTGACTTAGACTTTCACCCCCCCCCCCCCCCCCCCCCGTTTCCAGTCTCTTTTCGCGAAGGGCACGAGAGATGGAGCTAGTGTAGCGAGAGGGGCCGGAGTTGGCCATCTATATGTATGACTCGAGTAATCCGTTTAGGTGACAATAGGAACCACCTTGCCCCCGGGCCATCGCCGTATGTCGGGAATATGTTTGCTGGAGCGGCTGAACCGTTTTCTCGGAGCTGTCTCGGATGATTTCTGTGAATCTTCATGAAGATCAACACAAAACTGGATACAAAACAAATTCTCCCACAACAAGTTTTTTGGTTTACTATTCTGTGAATAATACACCTATGTATTCGCTCAGCAAAAAAATTTTATAACACCCCCTCAAAATTATTTCTTTTCCGTTCGTCTGTCCGCCGTCCACCGTACGCCGTATCACGTGTACCGGCTTCATTTTCGGTCTAAAAAATTCGTTCTTTCGCACACATGCTCCATTTGTTCCCTAGTTGTGTCCCGAAACTTTGCAGCCCGATCGGAATATACCCAGGGGTGCTATGAGTGAAAATGTGTATAAAAATAGGTACTTTTGTGTTTTAGTAACATGAGCTTGAGATATCGTTTTCCATGTTTTTTGGGACGCGAAGACCGAATATGAAGTCGATTTTGACCAAAGAGTGGGAAATTGGGGTTCTACCAGATGTTCAACTCCCAAAATTGATTTTTTTTTGTTTTTAGTCAAAAACCTAGGAAATCGTCTGAAATCACCATCAGTTTGTATGATAACACTAGAAACAGTGTCAACTCTTGGTTCAAGACCATTGAATGACACTACTAATGATCAAAGTAATTTGAAAGAAACAAAATTCGTACCTAATTCGTTTTTTGGGTTCAAAATTGGTGGAAACAATCAGAAATATCTATGTATTTAAATTATTCCACATGAAAAAAAAAAAAAAATTAACGAACAGCCAATATTTCTGTAGGTATGTCCAAAATTGATTTTTTATGAGTGAAAAACCTGGGAAATCGTCTGAAATCACCATCTGAAGAAAACATTTTGAGGGGGTGTTATAAAAATTTTTTGCTGAGCGAATACATAGGTGTATTATTCACAGAATAATAAACCAAAACGGATTGAAGATGAGCACGAAGAAATAAACTGTTGTGGAAGAATCAGCAGTTAGTATTAAGTGAAGTTCTACATTTTGAAAAACTACGAGAACACAAGATAGACAGCACAAATGGCAAAAGCGCGAAAAAAAGAAGTACTTGCAGTAAGGAGCCGTTCGGAAAGAGCTGTAGATTCCGAAAGGGGGAAACCTTGCTCTCAGGGAAGAAAGATAAAGAAGAATGGAGTTCGCTGGGGTGTGGCGCCCGAATGGCGGAGGGGGGCAAAGGGAAACTCTGCCGACCATGAAATTAATGTTAAATATTAGACATCGGATGTGTCTTTGTCTTGCCTGTTCTATACACATTCTCTCCCTGACTGGGGAGCGTGTAATCACCTGCTGCCATGGTTGGCTGGAAACCCAGAGCTTTAAATTCACCGCGACGCAACCGGCACTTTAATTTTCTTTGAAGCTTCGGTGGATTGGGGTGAGTTTTAACCCTGCAACCTCTCGTTTTCATTTGACTCCATGTTTGCTGCCGCGTTGAATGAATAGGTAGAGCTTTTTATTCACTTTCAGTGTCGAGCCGTTAACCCCTCCGGTGTTTACTCTGTCCATTTCCCAAAGATGCTACGCTTAGTCTGGCTATAGCATTCATCTAAGGGAAGCGATCGGAAACGTCTTTGATTCGTTGCGTCTAGAAACGAAAAGGAAAAGCTGCAAAGTCCTTGTCACATGGGTTTATTATTCTACATACCTACAGAAATTTTGGCTGTTTATTTATTGTTTCTTTCATGTAAAATCATTGAAATAGATATTTCTGGTACAGTTTCCACCAATTTTGGCCCCCAAGCCTTGAATTAGGTAGACCTCCCTTTAGGTAGCGTACCTGTACGCTCCTTTTTTTTCAAATTATCTTTGATCAGTGATAGTACCATTTAATCGTCTTGAGCTACGTGTTGACACTTTTTCTAGTGTCATTCTACAAATTGATGGTGATCTCAGACGATTACCCAGGTTTTTGAGTAACAAAAAATCAACTTTGGAAGCTGAACATCTGGCACAACCTCAATTTTCCACTCGTTGCTCAAAATCCACTTCATATTCGGTCCTTTCGTCCCAAAAAACATGGAAAACGATACCTATAAAGCTCATTTTACTAAAATGTTACTAAAACACAAGAAGTACCTATTTTTACACACATTGTCACTCATAGCACCCCTGGATATATTCCTATCAAGCTGAAAAGTTTCGGGACACAACTAGGACTCAAATGGAGCATGTGTGCGAAAGAACCACTTCTTTAGACCGAAAATGAAGCTGGTACACGTGATACATTGCATTTTTGGAATCTCCGCACCTTGAAACGTAAAAGAAAACATTTTGAGGGGGTGTTATACACATTTTTGGCTGAGCGAATACATAGGTGTATTATTCACAGAATAATAAACCAAAATTTCCCGTTGCGCGCAGTGTGAACTGAACTAACAATATGGACCGCTAGCAGCCCCACCACCCAGCCAGCCACAACAGCCTCCGGCCGGTTGCAAGTTCCCTTTGAGTAAGAATGACCTGGAGTGCAATATATTACTTTGGATTCTGCTGAATAGAAATTTCTAATAGCCCAGTCAAATTAGACTTTCGAATTTAAGAAAAGAAGAAGAAAAAAATCGCGTAAAGCTGAAAATGATTTTAAACAACTATGGGCATCTCAAATAAGAGTAATAGAGTTTGCGAGGGTGTTTATGAGGTGAGCTAAACATTTGAATGCCAAAAAACTGCGACGTTTTAGGCATTTTTCTCAGTACTTAGTTGGCTTGTAATATCTAAACTGTACATCTAACAGATAATTCACTTAACAAAATTAAAGAGCATTAAAAGCTGCGCCTAATAACCTCCTCAAACGTTAGAGTTGGATGTTAAAGAAACCTACTGAACCAATTTTAATGTTTAGGGAGGATGTTCGACGCAAGATGTAATTCTCTTAACTATGGTATTAGTTAAATCAGTCCAATTCAATTCACTGTTCTTTATCTCCCCCCCCCCCCCCCCCCCCCCCCCAACAAACAAAATATTAAAAGGAAATGTCCTCTTCTTGTTTAGATGTTATGAAAAAAGTGCCAAAATTTCGCGGTCTTTAGGCCCAGAAACCGTCGCAAATTCTTATTACCGTTATAAATATAGAATATAAATATGCGATGCTCAAAGTTGTTTCAATAATTTCCAGCTTTACATGTTTTTTTTTAAGAGACGGCCTTTTTTTGGTCTAACGGGCAATCTCAGCGGTTTTCTTTCATTTTCTTAAATGAAAGATCTCGATTAGTGATTTCCAAAAAGGTGCTATATGAGGGGTATCAGATGATGAAGTGGGCGATAAACCAGTCAAAATAAAGTGAAACGACGTCATAGGTAAAGAAAGGCCCCTGACCCTCGCGTCCGCCCGAGGGGAACCCTCAGCGCCATCAACTTATGACGTCATTTCGTTTTCTTTCTATCCGTTTGTTGCCCGAACTTGTGACAGAGTGTAACAGTGGGGGTGGACCCTCGAGAATCCCCCTCGTATACCAGTGAGATTATCACCCTATTAAGAAGGGATATCGATTAGGCTTCCCCAAACCGATCCCGTCTCCACCGGAAGAAAAAATGTATCGAGAACAGCCCACACTGTCACACTCCTCCCCACATGACATACTTCGGGGTAGCAGAAGTATGAGAGGGAAAATGGGGAATGAAAAGCAGTATGAAGTTCTGGTTCAGGAAAAGACATCTGAACAACTTCAAGGTGACTAACCTCCATCGTAATGGTACTACCTCAATAATATTTTACTGGTGGAGAACAAAGCTCCTGCATACGAGTATTGCGGATAATGTTGTCAGAGGTTGTTGTCCAGTGAACTGTGCCCACTTGGGCAACCTCTAGGTGATCAACCTCCATCTTTGGGATGGGACATGGCATCAATCGCCTTCAAATGAGCTCAGTATATTCTAATTATACTGACACTCTAAAGGGTGAAAGGGGGTGAGGAAGCCAATAGATGTATGCATTATCAAAGGGACAGGTTGTTAGTAAAGGAATCCTTCTGGGAAACCTTTGGGCTTGTCCTTCTGGTAAGCCCACAAAAAGTGGATGGTGGGTGGTGGTGAAATGCTCAGCTCATACTACCGAACCATGCTCTGCTACCATGTGACAGAGCGTAACAGTGGGGGTGGACCCTCGAGAGTCCCCCTCCTGTACCAGTGAGATTATCACCTGTTAAGAAGGGATATCGATTAGGCTTCCCCAAACCGATCCCGTCTCCATCGGAAGAAAAAATGTATCGAGAACAGCCCACACTGTTACAAACTACATCCAGATTTGAGATGACAATTGGCAGTGTCCCGGGTTTTGAAGGGTGCTAAATCCGATTCTGAAATCAAAAATCAAAAATTCCTACCCAAGAAAATTGCCCATTTGCCTGGGCTATTATATAAAGCTTACTATAAAACAAGTAATTCGATTCAGTACGTTTCGAACCTTTAATTGGACGTACATCTTCAGCCATCCTGTCAACAAGTTGAGTACGTCTCTCAGTTAGAACAGGTCAAGCAGAAGTCCAGGAACGCCAGATTTGAGGTGAAAATGTCGGAGACTTATGATGTTCCACTTGGGAAGAGCAAAATACACACACAATACAAAGCAATACCCAGCTCACGCCATGTTGTGATGTTGCGTTACCAAGGCAACGCCCCAGCTTTCCGAGCGGCGAAGGGTAGATCGTCGTTCAGGAAGCGAACGGGAAAGGGGAAAAGTGAACGACTTTCGTCTGCAAGACCCCCCCCCCCCCCCCCTCTCTCACCAACACCACCGGAACTTTGCGTCTTTACAATATATATATAAACAAGTATTTTATAGGTCCATATATTTTTATAGTGTACGTTTCGATGCCAAACACCGCGGGAGTAATATTCGTCGATCCCTCATGATTCGGCACCATGAGACCATAAATAACATCGAATATTTTTTAAGGTGGCCATATACAAATTTTCGAATATTTTTAAGGAACGTTCTTGAAAAATAATTAATTTGTTAATCCTTGTATTCTTGATCTAATCGAGATTTTTCGTGAATCAGAAAACCACCAACAAGGAGCAATCGAAATGTGTGATTGAAATGTCAACATTTCAACTGGGCCAACCAGCTGGGTGGTGAAACTGCCACTTGGCGCTTATTGCCAAATTTTAATTCAATTGAAAGACCGTGGTCAGATCAGCTGTAGTCAGGTGCTATACAAAGGGTATCAGATCTGCCCTAAAGGGGCCCTCACACTGGCAAAAATTGTGCTCAATATTTTGAGCAAGATTTTTTCATAAAATATTGAGCGCATTTTTGTACAGCACTATTGAATGGTCCCGGACCCCCCATACTACACAAAAAATATAGCAATATTTTTTCAGCCCCCTCACATTGCACTATCATGCTACAAAATATTGACGGGACCGCAAAAATTTTCAAAACTTTCAGAAAACATTTGAAAGCCCCACAAAATATTGAACACCCCTTTTTTTGAACAATATGTATTCTCACACTCAATATTTTTGCATAAAAACAACATCTTCAAAACTGTGCAAAATTGTTGCCAGTCTGAGGGCCCCAATGGTAACAATAATTACTGTGACGAAATAAATTACGGAAATCGATGTCCGGTCCGCGTTCATCTCCATGAAGCCGTCATCGCCAACTATACGAATATCCGTCGTTCCCGAGACGAGCATGATGCCTGGCGAACCCCTCACGTGTGTCTGTAGGGATGGCGAATACTGCGGCAAATACCATGTCCAGCAGCTCGGGGTTCGGCGAACATTCGGCGCTCGCGCGAATACCGCATCTATGGAGGCTTCTTGACAGTTAAATTCAAACTAAAGCCGGGTACACACCAGTACGAGGGAATCGCGCGAACAGGCCGAGGCGAGGCGAGTATACAGGTGATGTGAACGTGTTGCCGAGGCGAGGCAAAGTACGTTCGGGCGTTTGCCGAACGGCCAGAAGCAGAACGCACGCCATCTGTGGGGTGGTAGGTACTTCAAAGAAATTCGAACTGGCGAATAGGCGGACGATGCCTCCACGATGTAAGCAATTGTGCGCATGAGGCATGCGTTCAGCCTCGCCTCGCCCGTGCGGATGCCTCGTTTTGGTGACGCAACGTAATATTAAAGGCATACGAAGATAAACAATTTCGTTATGGGGTCTTCATCGATCCCCAGCAGGCATTCGACAGAGTATGGCATACTGGGCTCCTCTTCAAGCTGAAACCATTATTACCTGACACATACTACAGAATCCTTCAATCCTACCTCTCTCAGCAAACTTTGTGCGTGAAATGCGATAGCTCTAGATCAGGGAGTAAAGCAATCCGTTCTGGCGTCCCCCAAGGAAGCTTATTGGGCCCCTTGCTGTACTTGATCTATGTTAGTGACATACCTTCGGCTCCGAACACTTCAACAGCCATGTTAGCTGACGACCTGGCCATTCTCAGTTGCAACCCTGACGAGCAAACATCTGTCCACAACCTCCAATCTCATCTCGCAGCTGTTGAAGAATGGAACCATAAATGGCGGGTAAAAGTTAATGCGGACAAGTCATCTAAGATCATTTTCACATACCGCAGAAGGTTTGACAATTTACCAATCAGCCTCGACTCCATTCATGTTCCTGAAATGGACCATACACGTTACCTCGGAGTCCACCTTGATAAAAGGATGACCTACTCGGTACACATCAGCGATCTTGTGAAACGTATCCGATCACGCATACCCCAGCTCAAACCATTACTGGATTCTCGCTCTCCTCTTACGCTTAGCACCAAACGTCTTCTGTACTTATCGCTTATACGACCTATATAGACATATGCCTCAGGCCTTTGGGGGTCAGGTAGCGCGACCCAAATTAACCGAATTCAGGTGCAACAAAACAGAGTACTTGGACTCATCACGTGCGCGCCATGGTATGTAAGGAACTCCGTCCTCCACAGGGACTTGAACATCTGCCAGGTCGGGGAAGTGACTATCAGGGAAGTGACAATCCGCATTAACTTTTACCCGCCATTTATGGTTCCATTCTTCAACAGCTGCGAGATGAGATTGGAGGTTGTGGACAGGTGTTTGCTCGTCAGGGTTGCAACTGAGAATGGCCAGGTCGTCAGCGAATATGGCTGTTGAAGTGTTTGGAGACGAAGGTATGTCACTAACATACATCAAGTACAGCAGCGGGCCCAATACGCTTCCTTGGGGGACGCCAGAACGGATTACTTTAGTCCCTGATCTAGAGCTATCGCATTTCACGCAGAAAGTTCGCTGAGAGAGGTAGGATTGAAGAATTCTGTAGTATGTGTCAGGTGACAATCGTACCACCGCCTCTACGAATCGATGACAGATCACCACAGCATAGCCATTTCGAGCTGCACTGAGGACCTCCCTCCCCCAAGACCTCTCCGGCGCCTGAAAAGTAAACACCACGCTGACCTCCGCCCTGAATAACTTTACAACTTTACTTTACTTTACAACTTTACTTTATAACTTTACTTTGCATGTTCCATTCCCAATACCATATATTGTGCGTTAAAAAATATTGTGTTCCTAACTGTGATGTTTTTAAATTATCATACAATAAAGTTTTCGTTCTGTTGAAAAAAAATAAAATAAATAAAAAGTCACGGACGAGAGTCAAGTTGGGGGCAACGGTGACTCCCGTTTCCTTGGAACCCCTCCGCCGATCCTAATAAAACTTCCAGCAATTGTTCCAAACAAGTCAAAACATCGGTTGAGCTCATCGTGGAATTATTAAAAAGCATTTTCCCCCGGCTGCATTATTGAACAGACCGTTGTTTATGGGATACGTTTACGCAAAAAGGGCCTGGCGGGTCAAAAAGGGTAGGTATCGAGAATATTCAAGAAAATGACTCATAATTTATTAATCCCGTTTTTTTCGGAAGGGGGAGCTGAACAGATGATGACGGGAGGGGAGGGGCGGATGAAAATTCGGAAAAACAATTCAATTGTCGACGGAAGTTTTATGCTATAAAAAAGTTTGATTTGTTGTTGTATTTTCATGTAGTAAATTTATGATCTTCACTCAAACTTCATACTACGCAACTACTCATTCATCATATAGGTAGATATATATTGGGTTATATACCTACATAACTAGCTGGACAAGCCGAGCTTTCTCAGGATATAATTTATTAATTCATGAGGGGCACAAAACAACGCATTTTGGTTATTTGGATCACTTTTCTACTTGGACTAAAGATAGAAACAAGAGGTGTGGCACAAAGCGTTTCATCAAAACTGCTAAAATTCACCAAAAACAGGTTTTAACCCAAAAAATTGCTGTATGGTTGCACTTCGAAAATTCGCTCATATGAGTTGGAGTACCTACCTACTGGAATTGATTTATTAGGGGCAGTTGGTTAGGATGGTGAGTGTACCCTAACTTCGAGATCAATTTAAGAACATAAAAAATCCATACCCTTCTACTAAAGATTTCAAGCTACGGCGCATAGTGGAATCCGAAGGTCGCAGGTGGTCGCAGCTAATTCTGATTGGAATACATTCAGGATACTCAGATGTAACTAATAAAACAAATTAAAGAGCCGGGAACAGGCGATGAGTTGTTAGAGCATATTTTGTATGCGCACACATAAATTTCAAAATTTTCCCCGAATTTCTCTATAAACATTTTTTTAAATATATTTAAAACATAGAAAACTTATTCCAGCTACTTCTGTCAACTTCAGACCGTTGAAAAAAAAGAATATTACACAATAAAAAATTGATTTTTAAAGTTATGCGGAATTCGGCCGATTTTACCAAAGAAGTGTAGGAATATTACCCATATAGTCCATAACAGCTTTAAAAATCGGGGTTTGATTTTTTTTGCCGTTTGGAATCACTGTGCGGCGTTCTGGATATTTCAACCCCCTATTTTCCCCCCCCTTAGAGATGACTGGCAGTAACGCCGAGATCCGAAAATGCAATTTAAAAAATTCTGTCCGTCCGCCGTACGCCGTAACTCGCACTTTTCTTAGTTACCATGAACCAAAATTAATGTCATTTTGTTTTTGGGTCCCATTTTGGGTCTAGTTGGTCCGCGAAGCTTGGCGGTTACTGTCTCTCTGAAAATAGGGGCTGAAATTTTCAGAATGCCGTAGCTCGAAAACTGTCAATAGAAGTGTATGGTTTTTATACGTTTGTAAATTGATATTGAACTAAAGAAAGTTTTGAGATCATTCGGAGCATTGCACGATCAGCCGTTCGTTTGCATCGAAAAGCTTCGTCAACATGATCGTGAATCAAGCTGTATAAATCCCTCCCACATACGAGCCGTATTACTAGGAAACACCCGATTATAATCATGGATCATGGCAGAATGAAGTAGTCGGTTGTTCCGCGATATTACATTTGAAGAATGATGGCTGTTTTGGATTTTGTTGATATACTTTTGCAACTTGAACAAACGTTTTGCTTCATGAATAACAACAAATAATGATGGAATTATTGAATAGTGTGCATTTTTATAAAACTGTAGGTAGGGCTCGAGGGGTAGGTATTGACCACAGAAAACAGTGATCTGTACAGGTAAATAATAAACCGTTGTGTAATAGTTTGCAGCATTCATTAATTGTAGTTCATGGTAATTAAGGAAAGCGCGAAGTACGACGGAAAATGGAATTTTTTCAATTCCATTTTCGGACTGTACATACCTTGAAACGGAAACCAACAAAA
Organism: Leptopterna dolabrata; assembly: GCA_954871275.1. Lineage (NCBI taxonomy): Eukaryota > Metazoa > Arthropoda > Insecta > Hemiptera > Miridae > Leptopterna > Leptopterna dolabrata. The sequence continues at coordinate 19,415,932 of OX940987.1, read as the reverse complement.
AAATTGGTAGGATATTCAGATTCCAATAACCAAAATTATGTATGGTGGTACTTTGAAAATTCGCTCATATGATCATGCTGGAGGACTTGTGGTTTTTGGTTTATTATTCTGTGAATAATATACACCTATGTATTCGCTCAGCAAAAAATTTTTTTATCACCCCCTCAAAATTTTTTCTTTTCCGTTTCAAGGTGCGTGGATTCCAAAAATGCAATGTCCGTCCGCCGTCCGCCGTATCACGTGTACAGGCTTCATTTTCGGTCTAAAAAAATCGTTCTTTCGCACGCATGCTCCATTTGGGCCCTAGTTGTGTCCCGAAACTTTTCAGCCCGATCGGAATATATCCAGGGGAGTTATGAGTGAAAATGTGTATAAAAAAAGGTACTTTTTGTGTTTTAGTAACATAGTAGTAGTAAAATGAGCTTTTGAGGTACCGTTTTCCATGTTTTTGGGGACGAGAAGACCGAATATGAAGTCGATTTTGACCAAGGAGTGGAAAATTGAGGTTGCACCAGATGTTCAGCTCCCAGAATTGATTTTTTATGAGTCAAAAACCTGCGAAATCGTCTGAAATCACCATCAATTTGTATAATAACACTAGAAAAAGTGTAAACAGCTGAATCAAGACCATTAAATCGCACTACCAATGATCAAAGATGATCTGGGGGAAAAAAAGTGTACCTAATTCAAGTTTTAGGGGCCAAAATTTGTGGAAACCACCAGAAATAGCTATTTCAATTATTTTACATGAAAGAAACAATAAATAATCAGCCAGCATTTCTGTAGACCAATAGAATAATAAACCCATGTGACAAGGACTTTGTTGCGTTTTTGTATTGTGGGAGTTGGATAGGATGATGAATACTGTGGGAGGTGGTTGAAGGTGGGGTGGAGGGGGGGGGGGGATGTTACATCGTGAGGCCACCAAGAAGAGATGGTGGACTAAAGAAGAAAATGGTCGGTGTTGGCGTAGGGAAGCACTGTGAATCCCCCTTCCCCACCGTCTCATAGCACCTTCTACCGCCAAACCCCTATCACATACCCCCCCTTCCGACCACTCGTCCTTATATCCCCACCAACCCTCCCCTACCTCATCCTCCATCGCCACCTTCCCCTTCAACAAGGAGAGTGTATATCGACTGAGTAACCCCCCAAGGGACCGAGTCAATACACACTCCTAACCCCCCCCCCCCCTCCATTCACATCCCTCACTCCCCTTCTTTTCTTCGTAGGTCTGGGCACACGTCTCCCCCTCAACTCCCCACCCGAGCATGTGAACCCCCCCACCAATCACCCATCGGAACTCACCCCTATTCCGATCGCGCTTCCTTTCATGAAGAAACCAGAGTCAAGATTTAGTGCGCGTTCACCGGGAAGTTTCACCTTCCGTTTTCTTTATGAACGCACAACGATCTTCAAGATTATAAACTACCCATAAAAACGACTATAATACGTTAGATTTTATTACAGAGTTTTGTCGCAACCATTTTCCGAAAAACGCAACTCCAAAACGTAACATGTGGTGTGCCTCAAGGAGCTGTACTGGGTCCGCTCTGTTTTCGTGTTTTATAAACGACCTCCCTGAGGTGTTGACGCACTGCTCCTACATGCTTTTTGCAGACGATTTTCAAATTTATATCCGATCTACAGTCGACCAATTAGTTTGTGCCACCAGCAGAATTAATTCTGACTTACAGCATATATCCTACTGGGGGGAGTGGAAAGACCCAAAGCACTCCATCGCTACTGACGCGATCCCACCCATCTTGGTTAATGGCACTGTAGTACCATACACAACCACCGTGCGTAATCTTGGAGTGCATCTGACGGATCGCTTGTCCTGGGAGGTTCACGTGCGACACATCTGTAGGCGAGTCTACAGTGCGCTCCACCCACTGAGGCGTCTCAAAAACTTCACTCCACCCGAGCTGAAAAGGAAACTAGCCATCGCACTGGTCGTTCCTTCTTTCCTCTATTGTGATTCTCTCTTCAGTTCCTCGTTAGATTGTAAATCTAAGCATCCCCTCATGGTAGCCTTCAACAACGCCATGCGATATATAGGTACATAACTTTAGAGCGCGAGCCCATGTCACACACCTCTGCCATTCCTTACTGGGGTTGGATCTATTCACATATTATAAACTGAGACACCTCTTGTTGATTTTTAATATCTTTTTCTTGGAAATTTTTCAGGTTCTCTTTCGAAACGTAGTTAAATAGTCACCATTTGTAAATAGTCGTCCCCCCCCATTGTAAATAATGAAACAAACCAAAATGATCTTTTGAGTCCCTTTTATTCTTGTGGATAACTATCATCTCAAGTCAACTTTATGTTGCTACTTGTCAATATTTTATGACTCGACATTTTGTATATATTCAGACTCCTCTGTAATTTTCGTTATGTGATTTACTTAAGCGCTATACGTAGGTCCGGCTCGGAAGTTTTTTTTACGCTTTACTTCCACAGGTGGCCATTAGGTAAGGAAATTATTTAAATACTCCTTCTTAGGTTGTTCGCGGGATCGCTTAGGGCATTGTTAGCAATGTTGCTGTATGGCAACCAAAAGTCACTTAATGGGTATGAATCCCTAAATTTTCTTTTCCACGTGGGACCGTGGAATGTCAGGCTGGCCGTATCGGTATCAGACGAAAACTACCCCTCCTAAATTATTTTATTTACGAAAGCCTTGACATTTCATAGCCCACGATCCCTTTATCTAGCCGCGCTTCTCACCTCGTTTCCAGAGACAGGGAAAAGGGTAGTACCCGACTACCCCTCCTACTGCACCTGCGGCACTAACGCTCTCTACGAAGGAGTAAAACGTGTAGCAAAAGACTTTTAAGTTCGCAGTTAGTTGTGTACTGAGGTGTCAATCCGAAGGTACATAATTTGTGCTCCCCCAAAATATAAAAACTATCGAATTCAAAAGGAATCTTTCTTGAACATTACCCCTCCTTTTGGTATATTAAGAGTGATTTCCGAAACATGGCATCGTTCCTCAGTACCTTCAGAACCTAATATCCCGAGCAATCTCTTGCAGGTCTCATGGATTGAGAATAGTTCAACATAAATCTTGGGCGATAAGCCAGTCCTTCGGAGTGGTGGGTGCGAGGGTGTGGAATTCTTTACCTCTTCGTATTCGTATGCTGCCCACCATCACTCGGTTCAGAAACGCGGTTACCTCTCATTTGACTTGAACTGGCTCCAACATCATTCCTTTTTTTCCCCCCTTTTTTTTAAACATTATTTCTTCTCCTTCATCTTCTTTCATCTTCCCTTATTTTTCTTTCTTCCCTGTAAACTGTCACCCTTTTAAATTTACAATTTGATTTAGTGAATGATGTGCAACCTAAGGGCCACTGTGCCTAATTGGACAATAAACGTTTTTACTTACTTTACTTTACTATTTTCTAGGGCGACTAACTCGGATGCTACCTATCCAACGTAAGTTCCGTCAGAAAGAAACTTTTCACGTAACTCCAGACATAATTACGTTGAGTGACATTAATGCAATAACTTGTCAATGATTTACAATTTGTCTATCGTCAAGTTAATTTTATCAACATTTAACTCGTGATTTAGGTAGGTACCTAGTAACGAGTACGGGGTTAGGTACTAACCAACCGATGATCTGCGATCGACATAATATTTATAGAATAGTACATATTATATTATATAGACGGGTTATCTATACAGAGAGCTGTGATTTGTAACAGAAGGGTATTCTGTACAAAATAATAAACCGTTGTGCAGGGATTTGCAGCGTTTTTTAATCTCATGTTCCTATACTTACCTAAAATCCCGAAAAATTACGAAAAATTCACTAATCATTTGAACCAGTTCAACTGGTTATCAAATGGGAAAAAACATGAACTTCTTCATATACTACGTAGATCGAAACCAGCTCAAGTACTCAAGCTACGATTTTTGGCGATGTTTTTTGTGTTTCTGACTAAAATGGTGACAAAATAATAAACCGTTGTGCAGGGATTTGCAGCGTTTTTTATTGCATTTTCGGATTCTGCGTACCTTGAAACGTAAACAATCAAAATTTGAGAGAGGGATACTTTTTTTTTTCATGCTCGATTCCAAAGGTTCATTATTGAAAATAATAAACCACAATAGATAAATATATAAATAAAATAAAATACCTGAACAAATAAATAAAGGGTTCACACATTTGGCGACTATATGTATAACGGTGGGCCGCCACCAGCACTGGCTACGAAGCCCATTCTCTCATCAACAACAACTTGAACCCCTGCCAACCTATGATCCACTGTAACTTTTAAAAATGGACCATTTTACATATTTTTGTACAGAAAAAGAGAGGCAAAAAACATTTCATTTCATTTTATTTCTTGTACCTATCACTGACAAACATCACTTCAACATGACGTCCGGAGTTAGTACATGTAACTTTCTCACGGAATTACGGTGGATATTTACAATCCGAGTTTGTCGCCCGACAACGTATCTACGTACCTACTACGTGTACAGTTCAAAATGACAATTTCAATCCGATTCAAATGGTTCATGAAAGAGCGAATTACCTACATGAGATTCCCGGAAATTCGGAAGAAATTCACAATTCACTTTCATAAATTGGACTGTGGTTATAAGTTACATCAGAGTTGTGATACGGTGTGGTTTCTGTACGGCCTGATACGATGCGATGAGATACGACAAGCTCAATATTTATGATGAGGTACGATGCGATAGGAAGCATAATTAAATTCCTCAATTCGAATCTGATTCTGCTGACATTTTCACGGATCATGCGGGTTCGGCCGCACTATGAATTAAAGCGCGATAGCTACGGCCACTGCGCAAGCGCAAACGCGAATTCGAGGTTCTAAATTTTTCACGAATAATATTAGCCCGATTTTGATCAAATTCGGTAGAAGTTGGGATGTATATTTAGTACGTTATTTAGCATGCATGTATATTTTGCATGATCGATATCAAAAGTTCATTATCGAAAATAATAAACCAATACCTACAAATAGGTAGACGAATTCAAGGCAATTTTTCTGCACACTTCTCCTACATTTTTGTTCAAAATAAATTTCGTGCTTGCTTCGTTCCAAAATTGTCTGAAATAGGTAGCCATCTTGCTGCGTTCAGGAATGATGAATACACGTTTGGGTTGAATTTGCTGCGTTTTCTATGTTGTGTTGTTGTCATCGACGTCTCAAGTCAGAAAGACAAGGTCATATAGAATCGGTTGACTGCAGAGGGCAGTAGCCAGGCAACAGGGTTTCTTTTTGGTTTCTTGCTCCCCACCACCACCGCCGATATAAAAGGAAGAAAAACTCCAACACTTTCATTTCCCTTCCTTTCCGCTTCGCTCTCCCCTCGGATTTCATTTGTTTCTCAATTCCTCTCCGCCTCTCCCTTTCCCTCCCTTTTCCTACTTTTCGTATACCCAGCAATTTGTTTACACCATCCTCCCCCCCACCGCCCTACCCATCACACTGAACGGCCGCCCGGGACGATGCTAATACACAACGGTTTTCCCTCTCCGCTCTGCCGGGAAGTTCCTGACCGCAGCAGCTCAGCTCAGAACAATCAGTGCCGCCCTGTGGATCCCATCTGAAATATTCGGGCTCCGAAATTGTCGATGATGACAAGCTGTGAGGGGCCGTGAGCTGAGATATTCAAATATCCTTGAAAACATCGCAACCATGCGCGCCAGCCCCAAAAAACGTTGGGTTTCGAATTTGAAACTACAATCGAGCTGGCTATACGATCGCAAAATCAAAACAATCCATAAACAAACCACCCAGAACACAAACAATTTATAAAAATTTACCCAAAGTGTTATTACCTACAATGGTGACTCGAGACAGAAAATTATACTACTCGCTATAATAATAAAAACATTTTTCTCGCAAAAAATTGGGTCAAATTCTAATAGTATGGCCATTCTGCATTATGTAATTAATACAACTACCTATTGGTGGTTTTATACCAATTATGGGTAGGTAATTTCAGCGATTTTTGACCCCCAAAAAATTCAAGTTTGACAAAATTTTATAAATTTAAAAACTCTTCACCCAAAAATGACTCAAGTTCACCCAAAGTGATGGATTCTCGAGACAATTCATAATAATTGGAAACATCTTCCCCCGAAAAACTGGGCAAATTCGATAATAATTTATATGGTCATGCTGCATTATTTTATAAAGCTATCGGTGGAGTTATATCAAGTGTGGGTGGTTTTAGCGATTTTGGTTTATTATTTTCAATAATGACCCATTGGAATCGAGCAAGAAAAAAAATTCTTGCCCCCCCCCCCCCCCTCAAAATTCGGTGGTTTACGTTTTTTAATCGATTTTGTGACCTACAAAAACTCAACATCTACAAAAACTCAAATTTGGCCAAATTTTACAAATTACCTATAAAAAATATTTTCAGAAATTTTTTGTAATATTCGCTAATATTACATACAACTGTCGGTGGTTTTATGTCAATCATGTCGGTGGTTTTAGAAATTTTCTTAAAAGTGATTAGCGACCCACAAAAACATGGTAGTAGTACTTACCTACCTTTTATAAATGTTCACTGAGAAGAAAAAGAAGCAGTAGGTGGGTAGGTACTACAAAGTTTGGACTCATTGCAGTGGCGTATTTTTATCGAAAATTCGATGCAATGCTACCTACGCAATTCATACCTCAGTGGGTTAGAGCTGAGCCACATTGTTAAATTATTGGGTGATGGATTCAGTCTGCTCTAAAACGGGGAAAAATCGAACAATTTTCCCAAAAGTATTGTACCTATATACCAACAATTTGGGACGTTTGCAATAGCGCAAATAACGTTATAAGAGTTGACATGGTGGGAAGGGGGGGCACATAGCCTGTCCTTCGCATTATGCGGGGGCCCGGTAAAGATAAGCCCTTCAACCTCTCGTATCTACCGGGAAAACTCGCAGGGGAAACCAGCGGGAATGCAGTCCCGTGGGCCCAACTCGGCCCAACACCTGATGGCCGCCAACTTTTATGATCGCGATAATAAGGACGTTTTCCCCCCTCTTTTTGCCGTCGTATACTCCGCGAGAGCATGGAAATGCATAATGCGACGTCGTAACATCCTCTGTGAAAGTGTGCGCTGAAAAATCGCACCCCAGGGCCGTCGCAATCATTTTTACGGGTGTTCCCGTATTAGGCAGTTACTCTTCTCCCTTTGCCGAAGTTCGAAAAGTTTCTTGATGAATGTGATCATAACATTTGCTTCCTAAGAATGAGGAAAATTATGTTTAGATACATCACATTTTAATTAGATGATACGACAGCGTTAACGTTATATTCAAGAGATAAGAGTGGAATATTAATATAGCATTTCCAACTCGAATTGAACATTTTCCAAATCATATTCAACATTTTCCAAACAAAATCGGGCACTAAACATAATTTTTTATCTTGTTCAATAAACGAATAAATTCATTGAGAGAACGATTTATTATTGAAGAGATATTAGATATTATTCACAGAAAATTTACAGATAAAATGGTAGGTACCTATCTACATAATATTTATATAATTTTGTAAAAGGCTGCTATGGTTTAGAAAATGTCCAGTTTGAAAGTGGTTTGGAAGATGTTCATTTTGGTTTGGTAATTGTCCAATTCGACTTGGAAATGCTATACCGTAGGTTCGTCGTTTCATGAGCCCAGGACTTTAGGGTTCTTTACAGACTTTAACCCCTCCCCCCCACCACCACCTCCACTCACGACATGAAATTTTAGATACACAAAATTCGTTGCACAACTAGACCTAAAACCTAGTCAATTACAAAATGACCATACAAATTGGATGTAAATTGCGCCCTCGGTTCCACAAAATTTCATTACATACAATCGCAAATTTCATCACACAGACGCACTTCTGTAGGAGTTACGGGTTTGGTTTTAGAATGTGGTCATCTCCAGACCCGAAGGGCAATGAAGTATTGCAAAATGAACTAGATGAATAAATTTGACCCAATGATGGCCAATTTTCAACATAAAAAATTTGGTCCAAATATGGCCAATTTCAGCTTAAAAATGAGGTCAAACTTCAGGTCTCTGAGTAATAAATCATTGAAAATCGTTGAAAATAACAATAAAAACCGTACAAATCGCTAATTGACCACAATAATGTAGAGACAACAATTCGCCAAAATATTGTAACACCGTAAAAAGATAAGAATTTGAAGAAGGGCGATTTTCGAAAACAGAAAGTGGGTTAAACTGAGTTTTTATGGGTCAAAAATCGCTTGAACAAATGCCAAAAATTGATATAAAGTCACTATAAGAAGAATGAAATGGTGACAATATTTCGCTCAAGCTCGTAATGGCTAACAAAAGGATGGGTATAAAGACGGGCAATTTTCGAAACAAAAGTCGGACTTTTCTATGGTAAAAAATTGAACAAAACTAACAAAAAGTCGTTATATATGAAAATTTGCTAATATGGTCATGATGCATGAAAAGAACTTTGTTTTTACACCAATATGTTCTTACAAATTATATTGTCGTGGAAAATCAAATAAATCATATCAAATCAAACGTCCAGGACGTTTCCAGGACACTCGTACCTACGTTTCTGTTTGTAAGTAGGTCCTGGATTCCAGTTAGTAGTTTTTGAAGATTTCAGTTTTTGGAAGTACAAAAACGAACGAAAGTATAGGACGGATCCCTCACTGAGCGGTAAAGTCGTTATCGATCGTTGCTGTATCGAAAATCCCTTGGGCGGGATTTCACCTGCGGAAACAGTGTTTTTCCCCGAAGGGAAGGGGAAATCCTGCGAACTCATAAGTCAAGGAGGGTCGAGACAGCTACTGAAAGGGTTTTCCTTCAAGGAAACGTTGATGGATTTACGGTTGACAGGCAGGAGCTTGAAACCTCCGCTACCAAGTAAACAAAACCACGTGGGTTTCCCTCGGACGGATGACGCTTAATTACCGGCGTTTTTATCCGATGACGACGCCTTAAACCGACTAATTGGTCGGCAGGTGAAGAATTGAGGCGTGTGGAGGAGTTATAGGCAGAATGATGGTGTTAACGAGGTCTAGGCCTGAATTAGCGTGTTATTTCGGACGTTCGTCCTCGATTTACTAAGAGCGGCAAGTATGCAATAAAAAAGTACATGCAGCATGACCTAATGAGCGTATTTTCATAATAACAAGCCGACTCGAACTACCTAGGCACCCTTGAAATGAGTTGCAATCTAATCAAAGAACACAGGCTTCGATTGACAAAACTGTACATTGTTGTAGAAGTGGGCAGTTCGTGAATGAGGTGCACTTGAAGAACTTGGTAACTTTTTCAAATTAACTGCTGCTCGACTTGTTCACTTCACTGAACGGTCGTCCACTAGGAACACAGAGGAGAGAGTGACAGAATGAAGGACCCAGCAGCTAGCGATGGATGTAGGAAGGGGCACTGCGTGAGTGAGTTACTACATAGTTCGTTAGTGGTGGATACTACATGAGGAATTTATAGTATCACAGAACGACAGTTCCTTTAGTTCATTATAGGAGTCGTTCAGATTGGGTGGATACTGCATGAGGAGTTTATAGTATCACGGAACGTCACTTCAAAGGAACTGTCGGAGTCGTTCACCGTTCAGCCGTTCCGGTCGACGAATTTGTGGCTGTTACCTAATCCAATGAAAATTATTCTGAAAAATACTTTTGTTGAGATCCCTGAGATCCTAGCATCGGCTGGTAAGTAACTATTGTACTATGGTAATGCGAAAAAGAACTGCTACTGCATAAATACAATGACTCGAGGAAAGGGATAACGGACTATAATAAACCACTGAACTTGAGGGAAACATTAATGAGCCAATTTCGACAATTTTCAACCACATATCTACCTCGGTCCAAATTTGAACAATTTATAGGCGGTATACTTGATTCACAGCACGACGAAATTAATAACGTTATTAAATCATTCATTTTAAAATCATTTGTGAGTTTAATACATAAAATAATCGCGAATATAGATATTATTATGGAAACTATAAACAAAAAATACTTATTGAACATTGTTGTTCAATGATACTGTTGCGATCTGTCAATATAGAAACAAACATAATTGTTGATATCATCATTCATAGCCAACAATCGATGTATACTTTATGTACAGGTACGTGGCCAAGATCAGTTGTCTAACGGGTATTATGGCAATGATAAGTTTGTACCAAAAAATTTAAAAAATGCGGAATCTGTTGGTGGGGGGGGGGGGGGGATTTATGGTGATATTTTATATGAACAATGAATCACTTCTCGAACCATGCATCAACAGGAAATATCATTGGATAGCAGTACATAAAAATAAATAATCTTAAATAGATAATAGGTAAATATCAAAATAATATGATGTTTTCGGATGAAACGGACTATTTCAAGATTCGAAAAATTTTTTGTTAAATACCTAAGTACCTACTTAGTTTAAATTGGTGCCCTATGACTGCAATTCACTCATCAGGTCATGCTGCATGACTGCAAGTCCAGAACATTCAAGCATTAGTTAGCTATGTAATTTCAAGAATTCAGGCATTTCGTTTTTATCAAAGACGTTATAGTTTTGGAAACAACATGCACTGAGATGTCAAAATAATTAATCCAAATGGTTATTACTCACTGATGAAGGGACGCCTCATTTCCATACCTGGAACGGAAGAGACAAATGAAACAGATAGTAGTTCACGATCCCACAAGGCAGATAAACACAGAAAACAATGGCGAACCGGTTTCTCTTGAAGATACCAAGTGATTTAGCGTACTAATTGAATTACGGTTTATTGGTTTGATTTAAGTCACCCTTCCTTTCTGTGGGTTAGAGGGGGGAAGTTTATGCAAATTTCCGGTTTCATAATTGCGTGGCGTGTGTTGAGGGCAAAGATTGCGTAGGCGGAACGAATTTCTTCTTGATTCGGTCTAAAGAAGGCCTGATAGCAACCGTATATGAGGAGGGTTGTTTTTAGCGACTGTCGAAGAGAAAATACGTTATAGCAAAGATGCGTCGAACATTTTTAGTACATGAATTATGGAAAAATTGTTCGTTTCTTCTATACGTTTTCTGAACCCTTCCGTGATATGGCAAACACATAAATAAAACTCACGGAATTTGTGAGGGGATATTTTGCCTACACGTCTAACTATACACTTGATATAATTTTCTGTCTGTGTATGTGTGTATATATTATATTATATATGTGTGTATGTGTGTCACTGCAGACGATAGACCTACCTGACTTTGACTACGAGATGAAAGATATCAAATTTTGCAAAAATGGTCGTGATGGCAAATGAGGAGGTGAGTTCAAAGATGTGCAAGTTTCAAAAACAGTAAGTGAGTCAAATTTCAGTTTTTGATGGTAAAAAATCGCCAGAAGTCACCAAAAAGGATCAGCAATTCACCGAAAGTGATATAGAATTAAGTATGAATCAGAACGTGAAAACTTTCTCAATTTTCATAAATATTTCTTTTCGAAGGTATTGGGTCAAATAGGCTTGTTTTTGGGGGCCAAAAACACTTAAAAAATATCAGAACCAGCGGAAAGTGACATATTTCGAAAACTCGGTCCTATGATCATGCTGCACGACTTGAACTTTTTGACTTCAGAATGGAACTGAGCACTTCTATACATAAGCATTCGATTTTCTGTTTCAAATTCTATTCCATGCCTTTTATTACTCCACTAATGAGGAGATACGTTCTTTCAGTATGGGGAATAAAGCGTCAATATACACGGCCGAATGCTACGCGATCCTCCAGGCGCTGAACTACGCGAACTCACTCACCTCGAACTTCTCCATAATCCTGAGTTTACCAGATCCAAAAAGTGCCATAACTAAAATATCTACACCGAAGGTCTCCTCCCACCTTAATCGCATAGAAGCAGCCATAGCCCAGCAGATCCACCAAAGCAGAAACGGAGGGAAGAAAGTAATTTTTTGCAATATTAAAAGCCATTCAAACATAGTAGGAAACGATGATGCTGACGCTGAAGCAAAAGATGCTGCCGGGCTACCCGAACCAAACCCGGTCCGTTTCTATTCCCCGATGGACTTAACACCTGCACTCAGAGACAAGATGATGAGTTGATGGAGGCAGCATCACCAGGCCTACCCTTCTGGCAATCGCTACAAGGCCCTTTTTCCCACCATCAAGGAAATCTTCTTGGTTTGATCTAGTCGCGGACGTCAAGCCTAGACCATTCTACCGAACCATGTGCAGACTTCGCAACGGCCATTGCAACACTAGGTCATACCAGTTTTTGATCGGAAACACCGACTCCCCTCTATGCCGATTTTGCTCCCAATCGGACTAATCACCCGAACACATGATTTTGGAGTGCCCTGCCCACGATAACGCCCGACCTACTCTTTTGAGAAAGCTTCACTCTAAAATTCCCAGCCCGTTTAATCTTGACACCATCATGGTCGAAAACGACGCAGACATCTACGTGACTCTTTATGATTTCATTAAAAAAGTGAACATTTCAGTTTAAGTTACTATACCTATTCAAACAATATGATTTCAATTAGTAATCAGTGAATTTTATATATCTACTCTATTGTTCTTTCGGCTGTATAAACATGTTTTTGAAGCCAATTAAACAAAAAAACGCTGCAAATCCCTGCACAACGGTTTATTATTTTGTACAGATACCCTCCTGTTACAGATCACAGGTCTCCGTATAGATAACCCTTCTATATAACATATGTACTATTCTACGCATATTATGTAGATCTCGGACCCTCCTTAGGTTAGTACCTAACCCCCTACTCGTTACTAGGTACCTACCTAAACCGTTGTGTAATAATTTGCCCATCAATAATACTTCAACGGTTGTTCAAGATGCCAAAGTACTCATCAACAAAATCCAGCCCCTTCTGGGTAGATGAACCGTTGTGTAATAATTTACCATTGTGTAATAATTTAACGTGGTGTAATAATTTACCGTTGTGTAATAATTTACCGTTGTGTAATAATTTGCCGGTGTGTAATAATTTGCCCATCAATAATACTTCACCATTTGTTCAAGTTTCAGAAGTATACCTACCAACAAAATACAATAGTCCATCACCTATCAAATAAAATAATATCTCAGAACAAACAACTCGACTTCATACAGCCATCCTTGATTATAATCAGATGCTCCGTAGGATATCTGGGCCGGATTTATACCGTTTGATTCACGATCGTGTTGACGAAGCTTTTTGGTGCTCAAGAACGGCTGGACGCACGATGCTCCGGGTGGTCTCAAATAATTTTTTAGCTCAAGACAAATTTAATAACGTAAAAAAACCATAGCATTCTATCGGAAGTTTTCGAGATACGGCGATCCGAAAATTTCAACCCCTATTTTGAACCCCTTAGAGATGACTGACAGTAACGTCGAGCTTCGAGGACTAACTAGACCCCGAACGAAACCTATAAATAACTCGAATTTCATCAATTTTGTTTCATGTTAACTAAGAAAAGTGGCCCGTACGGCGTACGGTGGACAGACAGAAATATTTTTAGTGCAGTTTTGGATTCTACATACTTACCTTGAAACGTACACCATCAAATTTTAAAGGAGGGGTAAGCATTTTTTTTTTTGCTCGATTCCAATGGTTCATTATTGAAAATAATAAACCAAAAAATAAAAAATAAAATTCCATTCCGAAAGGAATTTCTAGAAACATTTTGGACGTTTTCGCTTATTGGTAACTCTTTAAACTTTCAAAGCTCCCACCGCGATCTTTCAATTGAAAGAAGAAAACCAAAATAATCGTTTGACGAAACTCTGACCCTCGGAGGTCGTAGCTGAGAACGACCCTCGTTAACGATGATTGTTGCGGAGTGACAAAGCTACGTGACGATGACTATCTCAGCAACCGCAGATACCCTTCGGGGCAAACCATCCGTTTTTGTTGCAGTCTCAACCCCTGAACACCAGTGAAACCCGGTAGCCCGTAATTAAGTGTCGCCTGAGTTGGTGGCCGAGGCGGAAGGTGTTAGGAGGCGGCATTAGGTGATGGAAGGTGAGGCGGGAGCGAGACACCCACCGGCATTAGCACCGCAGTAAATTAACGCCGGATGTTTACACAACTGCGACGCTTCCCCTTTTTCGTCCCCATTTTGTCGCCAACTTCAGGACAAAATCATTTCAGTGTGTACCTAACGAAGTCATAACCAACCGCAAGTGAACGAAGTTGGACAGTAGTTGAAATGAAATGAAAATAAGTTTAATTCCTCTAAATACCATTACAAATAATACCGTTCTGGTGGAGCAAGATAAAAACAAAAAAACATACAAGAACAAAAGAAACAGCGATCTTAGAATTAATTTAATAGTGGAACTACCCCACCACAAGGAACTAGGTTCCGCGCTGAGTGGGGGAGTTCAGGTAGACCAAGGAAACAGATATCCGAAGTTAAGCTCCCGATAATGTAGCTAGAGAGACCTCACCACCACCACATAGTGCACAATACCTACGCAGCATATATGCTGGAAAATAAGTTTTCAAATTCTGCGTATCCTTTGGATATTAACCAAAGCGTTGGGGTATTAACCAATTGCGTCGGACACGGGTTGAGGCAGAATTCTTAATATAAAAGGTAAACCAAAGTAGACGTGGCGACTGGTGCTCTTCAAGCGCGTATACGGGGTGTGTATGAGACTCCTGGTGGCCTGTCGGAAAGCGTATGGTTCACTAGGTTGGGCATAGGTGAACTCTTCCGGATGTTTATGGTAATATAGGAGTGCAGCTTTAATGTACAATTGAGCAATAGAAAAAACAGGGACTGTCCTGAACAGCTCGGTAGTGGAAAAGTGCTTGGCTTAGAAGGCAATGATTTTCAAGATAGCCTTCTGTGCAGTTTTCAGGGGTTTTAAAACAGACGGTACTGCCCAGGCCAGAATTCCAAAATAAATAATGCTTTGTACCATAGATTAACATAATCAAAAATTTTGTGTTAACACATTTGCGCAAATTATAAAAAACGTAGTTACACTTTATTAGGCGTTTAGTAAGTCAGTTAAATATGCGAGTAATTTTTTTCAAATTTTAAACTGTAATATATTACATAAGAGCGAAGCCCAAATACAATAGAGAGTTGTCGCAACCAAAAATTGACGATCGGGAGAGAGAACGGAAACGCAAGTGCTACGTCCGAGACGAGCATCTCAAAGCTACGTACTACGTAACTCGATAAGTAAACTTCTTCGCGGATAACCAAATTTGATCTCCATGGCTACGCTGTAGCGTCCCCAAATTTTATAGAAAGACAGGAGGAGCCGGCCTCGGGAATAGAAGGTTTTCCGCCGTTTGGGTTGTCTTTATTTTGGGTTCTCTTTAGTTATATTTGGAAGCTTGAACTTCATGTGGTTCGCGTACCTATTCATCTTGAGCATTGCCATCCGAAAGCCATGAGCACGGTAAGTGAGAGCCTTATAATTAGCAAGTATTTTTCGGGTATGTAAAATTATACGAAGGACCCCAAGGTCTCACGGTGCCGTGCCTACGGTTTTATAGTAAAAGGGCACGATTATTCTTCTAGAAATTGTTCAAAACTAATAGAAACTATTACTGAATAATTATGTTACGAGCTAGTATGAGAATAAAGTGGTTAACTTGACAAAAAAATTATATATAATTGACAAATTATTACGTTAACGTCACTTCAAGTATGTCCGGAGTTACATAGACACGTAACTTTCTCATGGAACGTACGTTACATAGTTAGCATCCGAATTTGTCACCCTAGAACAGAGTTTCGTTTTAGAGTTGCGTTTTTCGGAATATGGTTGCGACAACTCTCTAATATCAGCATAAGCACTGTACGTCCAGCGGTTCGTTTGCACCGAAAAGCTTCGTTAAGGTGATCATAATGGAACAGTACCATATACATTCAGCCCAGTTATCATTGCTAGGGAAAACCTGATTATAATCATGCACAGCTGTATGAAATCGAGCTGGTAGTTCTGTGATACTATTTCATTTGAAGTGTGATTGCTATTTTGGATTTTGTCGATACCTACCTACCAAATTTTATAAATTGAAAAAATTTTATGCTTCATTAATAATAACAAATAATTAATATTCAATTCTTCAATCCACTTCATATTATTCATGAAACTAATTCCCGGGCCGGCTCCAGTACTCGATTTAGGGCTTCCCTGGGATGAGCACGGGGGTAGGCACTGACCACAGAAACCAGTGATCTACACAGAAGGGGCATCTGTACAGGTAAATAATAAACCGTTGTGTAATAATTTGGGGCGTTTTTACAGTATGAACCAGTAGAAAATGGTTAATAATGAAGCGGACATTCAATTCGGAGGTTCTATGGTCTCAATGCATGCTGCATAACTGCAGCTTCCTTCCTTTATCCATCCATTAATGATTGAGGACTCGAAGAAGTTTGCACGACCCGCAATAAGATCATCGGAGAGCATCGAGTTGTGAGTTGAAGGGGGAGGCGTTTTGGCGTTCGTCAGCCCTGGGGACCTATTGGGGTCGGCCCTCCAGAGGATGTACCTTGTGACCGTTTTTCTCCCCTGTGGGGCCCATTGCCAGATTCCCTTGGGAATTTCAGTACAAGTATAAAAAAAATGGCAAGGATATACCTAACACACATGATAAGCGATTGCAAAGGTTGAATGAGAGGTTCTCAAAATTTGGTTTCCTAGAACCATTTTTGGAGTTTTTACGGGTCCGCACTCTCATTTTGTCATTAATGATCATGTTGAAGGCACTGGTCAATTAGCTAAGGGAGAAATTCAGGAAAATATATAATATTTAATTATAACATACGAATCCAAGGTACTTATCGGTTAACGGGAGGCCACTCATTTAACGATTTAAAATTATTTAAATTATTATTTTCTGAATTATTAGTTATCGCTTTCGTTCGTTGTCTGGATGTGTTTTCAGCCAGTGTCGAATGATGGCAAACGTGGAACGTGTGGCAGGCGGTACCAATTTGGGTAAAGACGCGATTTTTTACAATTCTTTCAAATTTGTTTTACAAAAAAAGCTGAAGGTTGTTTGGGACTTCTGAATAGATTAGTGGAATGCATTGTCAAGCGATCTGGATGCTCGCTAGCGCTCGCATCTCAAAAAAGATAAACAATCCCAGAAACTATCCCGTGAATGAGCAGGTTGTTTGGGACTTCTGAATAGATGAGTGGCCTCCCGTTAACCGATAAGTACCAAAGACCCAGTGGACAAATATTTCACATTCCCGTGCACCAGATACCCGTTCGAACACAGCTCAGTTTAACCCTCACTAATTGAACTGAGTACCCCGAGACCCCTTTTCTTCGCCCTGTATTTACCTTGCTACGACCCTCAAGTGCAGCTAAACGGGGAAGGCCGCGAGCCTAAGTAAATATTTTGCCTCAAACTCCAGGCCAACTGTTCCTGTACTTCTGCCTCTCAATTCATCAATCTGAATGGATCCGAAAAAAGTTGATGGATAACCGATTATTCTGTGAATCATCAGGTGGTCAGAGTGTTTATTCGTCGAACGTTTTACCCGTTGACGGGATGAGGGAGTTTTCAACCACTTTTTGGTGCAAATTCGAAGTAACGGAGTCGTACTATTTCACACAAGTGAGATTTTTCCATGTATGTGATACTGAATGTCCTCGCTTTATAAAATTGTATGGCCCGTTTCTTACGTGTGCCTACGGGCATTGAGAGGTAATAATGTGTGTCTCAAGGCAATCCATAATGAGGGCCGAGAGCTTTTTAATGACATTTGTTATAGTTATAATTAATACCCATGCCTTGCTCAAAGACCTTACGTAGAAGAGCAAAATTTTAGGGATGAGGCTTTCAAAAAAAATTAGTACCAAAACGGTATAGTAAAATCAAAGGTTAGAAAGATTTCGACCAAATAGTGATTTTCTTCGAGATGTTTTACGATCAAGCGATTTGCGTTCTGTGCGTTATGTGAAGCTTCTTTGCCCCCACTGTGATCTTTGTCGAGGACACCGTTTCATGGTGCATTATAACTAAAATGTATACTATAATTTAAGGTCTATAATTTAGACTACAAATTAGGTCACTGTGACCTATAGGTCAAACTGTAAATAACTGGGAATTTAGGCGTAGGCACAATTTGTACACTTCTTAGAAATATGTGTATACAAAACTATACTTTTTGGGTGAATAAATATCCCCGTATAAGTTTTTGGACAATCTTGATGTTAGATTCCGCTGTACAGCTCCATAAATGAATACCATAAGTCCAGAAAGATAGGTATATTATAGATTATAGCGGCTAGAAGTTGAGAGTACGGCCTATGATCCATTTTGATTTCCTGCGGTTTCCAGGTCTTCTCTTAACTTTCTAACATGCTATTTCCACTTTAACTTGGCTTCAAGAGCCATTCCCAGATATATTCCGTAGGTTAGAATGTGTGATGGAATCAATGGAAGAAAAATTCGCTCTATAATTTAAAAAAAAATGGCATCAGTTGGCAACGGCCCGTTGATGTCTAAAAGATTTTTCATAATATCGCCGTAAAAAAATGAGCGCTAGGGTAGGGTCTCCTGCTACCAGAACCATTAGAGAGGGATAAATCAAATCTGGCTCATCTTCCTCTGGGTACTTACATGAACGGGATCAGGCGTTGCCCATTAATTCTGACAAGGGCTAATAAAAAATTGAAGTGGGCTAAATAATAAAGGGTGGGGGGGGGGGAGTCACCCTTCTGGTGGGTAGTGCAGGACCCATCTGTTATGCGGTCATAAGCTTTTCAACCCGCACCCCTCACCCTTGCGGCGTTTGAGGAAGAAAACATCTGACACTGTTTGGACACGCTTCTGCTCGCTTTGTGTTTGCTCTTGCGCCGACTCAATTATAGATGGATTCATCTATTGCAAGGTTCAACTTCCGATAACGAACATGGTACTCACAGTTCAAATAGGATCTATTTGTACCCTGGTGCACGTGGTGAATGTAACTCCTTCGTTATAAGCACTTGAATAACTACATAACTCCTAAATTGAGCTTCCAAATCAACTTGAGTAAGAAACTGAGGCTCATGCTGATGTTGTTGGCTGTACAGCCTCGACCAAAAATTTCGCTCAACGAGCCTAACTTAGACAACATCTCATTCGCCCATAAAAATATTATTTGGAAAAGCCACCAAGATTCCCGAGGGGAAGTCGACAAGCGGACGCTCTCATAAAACAAAGGGGAAACAGCTCAGCAACTCCTCAAATTACCGGTTCGAGGCGGGCGCGATTCACACAGTACTCAGACCACGTTAACTAATAAATCACTGACGGGTCGTTAGAGCTCAGCACCTACAGGGGAGTCCTGCCCAGGGTTTCCCCACTCAAAGAAAAATCCTCCATTTTAAAAAGAAGGAACAAAACTCCTTTGAGCCCGAGGAACAGGGCCTTTTGCCTGTCGTCCGAGCAACAGTGCGTACTGCCAGAACTACTTGCGATGAGCTGAACTGTTGGAAGCCCTGAAGAGGATCCGATCAGCCATCCGACGTCAAAACTCGAGGAACTAGCCAGCCTTGAGGAACACGCCGCACCCCTCGCCGTCTCCGCGATTGCAAACGTAAAGCATTCCTCTACTGCGTCTCTTGCCGATAAACGGTCGCGTGTGGAAAAACTATAATCTGGAGAGCTTAGGGATGTGACAGAGTGTAAAAGTGGGGGTGGACCCTCGAGAGTCCCCCATCCTAGACCAGCGAGATTATCACTGGTTAAGAAGGGATATCGATTAGGCTTCCCCGAACCGATCCCATCTCCACCGGAAGAAAAAATGTATCGAGAACAGCCCACACTGTTACAGGGATCAGTAGACTGTGCGCATAGTCAGTAAGCAGAACCAATATTAGCATTACGAACGGCACCTATAGAAGACATAATACTTTAATAAAAGTAGCTAATGGTAACTTGCATACATTTTCACGCATTTCTCTCTATAGCTCACCCTAATATGATTCCCAAGCAAGTTAGGTGGCATTACAAATGAGCAACAGCTCGAACCCTCTTGAAGCAAATCCTCTACAGGAAGACAGGCTAGGTTCATCCTAGCGCAGATCGAGCTTCTTACACTACTTAGAAGTGCAGGTCCAAGATTTGGCACTGGCACGACTCATTCATAATTTTGAACGTATGCTGAACTGCGCAAAGAATTTGACATGAGTATTTATGACAGGATTCAATGAACAAACTTCGTGTTAGCGATATTATTGCTAACTTGAACGATTTTCGAAGTTTATTCGTTCTGATGTGTGGTAAGGATCGAATGGTGAAGTGATGAATGATGAAATTTCATTGAAAACTGAAATTTCAAGTTCATAATAAAAAGTGGTGTACTACATGTATATGATACATGTAGAGGCTTCTCAACAGTATACCCAACTTGAAAGACGATCCAAAAGAACAGAAGCATCTGAGACTATATCGCGTTTAAAACAAGGCGAAGGATCAAACGGCTCGGCTGATAAAGTGACTGAGGTAAGCAGGGAGCTCGGACTGAAAGGAGGCATTTTTTTGTTCGAAGTCTTCCGTCGGTTCCCTTCTTTTAGAAGTCGGTGAGGGGCGTGTAAAAGGAACTTACCAATGATGCATTATTTATAAAGGCTCCCGATAAACCTCCGCTTTTCGTTTTGTGTGTACAAAGTTGATAAACGGAGTTTTAGCTCGTTTGACTCAGGAATTTTAGGAGATGTTCTCATCGTGTTCGTAGAGACCCTAGTAGGTAGTTGTTAAGAAACCAAAAATACTGGTGACTTCGTGGCACACTTTTTGTTTTGAGTAGCGGTTTGATTCCTCGAAGACAATTTCAATATCACCTTCGGACGGCTATCAGCTTTTGCTAGCGTTCACAAGATGTGGCGTTTTCATATTTAATCAAAGATTCAACTGTCAATCTCCATGACAAATTCCATAACAATCCCTCCAGATTTTGGTATTTTCAGGTTTAATTTTTCAAAAAAAAAACGCTATTCTCGGGGAGAGTCAGGAAAGGCCAACTAGATCCCAAATGGGACCTACAAACCAAGTTTCATAAATTTTGGTTCACGGCAACTAAAAGAAAGTGGCGCATACGGCGGTGGCGTACGGACAGAAATTCTGCGTAGGTACAAACGCAAACCATTAAATTTTGAGAGGGGTTAAGTTTATTTTCCATGCTTGATTTCTCTAAGGTTCATTATTGAAAATCAAACCAAAACGACTAATTTTTCGTAAAACTGAGGGTAGGTACTTAGAGTTTAGAGCTCCCTAGTTTTTTGTTGAAACAAAAATGTGATACCTATCACTAATTTCCTAATAAAATAGCTATTGCCTGAGTTTTACGATTTCGCTCCACTTTGGGTCCAGCATTGATGCTGTTGAGTATAATAATCTTCATAGTTCGGTGGTAGGAGGCGGTCTCACAGTTTTGATGTTGATAAAAATGATGCCGTCATGTTATCCCTACTTATTTCCCCTCCCAAGATACAACCCTCATATATCAGGCTTATTATTTTATCTGCGATCCCGCCACCAACCGCTGGCTTCCCTTATCGCGGCCCGTGTCAGGGCGGCTGCCCGCCTCCCGTTTATTTACAGACTGTGACCTACGGATAGCCCCAGGCGCCTGCTTCCAGGCCCACAGATTTCCCTCCCTCCCGAAGATTGCTATGATTGCTGTGTGGGTATAGAAAATTGTATAAAGAGTGGCAATCAAAACCTGCAAACATGGGAATATTTGGTGCTACAACGACGCACAGTAGAGTAAAAAGAGTTAGTTTCTGGAGGGCGAAACAAAACTCCACTGCATGTGTATGAGAAATTTTACGCGGATTCTGACTGTGCCCCCACCTTCCCAAACATAAAATACCTAACTCATTAGTCATAAATCTCCTAAAATAAATAAATAAATGAATCTCATAAATATCTACTAAAATACCTAACTCATTAGCGTCATAAAATAATCCTAATAATAATAATCCTTTAGCTCAGCTGCACCAACCGAACTGCTTCTCTTATCGGTAAGAGAAACGTTACCTACGGACAACTGTATCCCGCGAACAATCCAACTGTAGCTCTCATGCTTGTCACTGCTGTAGGTACAACTTGGCAATTCTGAGACAATTAACTTGGGAGAGTGGCCAAAAATCATGATTGCATATACCTTAAAAGAGCTCACTTTGGTCTCACTTGACACAGAATTTTATTGTATTCAATGCAATTGTAATTTGTCATTAACACGAAAACCAGTTGGCAGGGAGGCGTAAAAATTTGAATGTTCGAGGATTTTTAGGGATTTGTAAAGGAACGTGTGGTAGTTGCATTCAGGATCAGCGCAAAATTTCAGATTATAATGCACCGGGGTAAGTTTTCTTCCTTGTGCCCCATTTTTGTCACGCACAGCGTAACGAGACATATCGGATCGATCAAAATTCTTGTTCATATTGGATTTTATAGGAAGTTTGCTTTATTTCCTTGTTTAGTGTGTTTTTCATTGAACCACCCTCCAAAATTCACCTACAACCATTCATTCGGGTAGTAATGCGCGTGTCAAGGGTTAGCAGACACAAGGACAAACAGGAAAAAAAACTAAATTATTAGTTCGTAAGCTAAAACGAAAGCGGGCATTTTGATTTTGAAAAATCATTTTCAATTCAAAAGTGATTACACGGCTTTTAGTATCTCGGTAGACTCAGAGTCAATACGGGGAAGTGATTATAGTTTTATTCCGTCAATCTCGAAATAGTGCACTGAAATTTCACATGCATCTCTAAACATACCTATTTACCAACTGAAGCCCTTGCAATAGAAAGGCCGTTCGCCATAAAGTTGCTGTCCCGTAGATAAGAATACTCGACCCTCCGAGCTTGCGGGTATCGCTTAAGGTTGGGTGAATCCACCCAGAGAAAGTTGTACCATAACACTTAGCAAAGATAATTCCGCGAGCGAATATATAAATATTTAGCAGAAACTGGATGGGTGGAAGGGGGTTGAAAGAGGGAGATAAGGGGGGGAGAAAGGGGTTAGAGGATGCCGAGACTTGCAATTATCATGCATAATTAACTTGCTCTCTGGGAGTTTTCGAGCGTTGAAACTGTGCTATGGGTGAATCAGGTGGTTCGGTGCTTTCGCTCCCGTAACGGTCTCAGAATCCTCCAAATCTAGTCGCCTATTTAAAACGATAATTTGACTCGTAATGTCAGAATCGTAAGCTACCCACTTCTCTTCAGAATTTCTTCTTTTATCCCTTCAAATACGCAATTGCATTGCGAACAAACACTTTTAGTGTATGGAGTTTTGAAAAATTTCCCGTTTTTCCCCGCATGAATTCATCCCACGATTTTAACCATTTTTATATAATTATATTAATTATCTACAATATATATTACGTAGTGGGTTGATAAGTTAAGTACTCAGTATAGTAGTCCAGTGCAGTAAGTTAAGTATTCGATGGTGAGACAAGAGGAGGACCAAAATAGACTAGGTTTCTTAGGAACCTTTATTCCTTCTATTTCTCTATCGAACAGTAGATTTCTTCTGAGAAATCAAGTCTAGTTTTGCCAAACTCTCAACAAACCGAAAATATAAATACGTAGGTATAATATTTTATATATATTTTTGTGGTGTGGTATGGTATAACGCACAAAAGAATCAATGGATGAACAACTTCTGAATCCAAAAGCAAATCGAAGTGTTTATTTAGTAACAAACAAATGAGTCATAAATAGTTGTTTTATCGTTATTGAATGATGTCTTCGCGTAGTAACGCTGGAGTTACCGATCTATACACCTGCTTCATCTGAAAGCTGGGCGACGCCTGGGTTGGTCTTCGTAAACCGTTTCAAGCAATCTGTATGGGCGGCCGGTGTTTTCTTATGTGGCATGATGATTCGGAAGATCACCACTGCTATTGCCTTGAGAACCCTACAGGGCCCCACCCACGGTCGTTGTAGTTTGGGACATTTCCCGAATCGCCTTTTAGGCCAATAATACCACACGATATCCCCAACCTTGTATCTATAGGACCGCTGTTTCGGACATCACACTTCGGTTTGCTGTCCTCTACTGCTTTCTGCAGCTTCTGGCGGGTGAGGTCATGGGTACCGTCCAAGATGGCCTGTATATCTCCTCTGCATACGCCGTATGAGTCTGAAAGCTAGCTCTGCTTGTGATAATCCGGTAGAGGCATGCCCTGTAGCAAGCTGGACGCAAGGAAGCCACAGGCCCT
The DNA here is from genome assembly GCA_954871275.1 of Leptopterna dolabrata. Lineage (NCBI taxonomy): Eukaryota > Metazoa > Arthropoda > Insecta > Hemiptera > Miridae > Leptopterna > Leptopterna dolabrata. Next base: position 19,391,723 of record OX940987.1, on the reverse strand, counting down.
TTAGGGTGTCACACCCCTTAACATTATCCAGGTACTAAAATAATTACTTATAAAGATAGGTTAGGCTCCAAGCGTTCAAGGGATATGCTAAAATATTCTGTTGAGTGAATTATTATTTTCAATAATGACCCAACCTTTGAAATAAACCAATATTATTTTCAATAATGAACCTCTGGAATCGAGCATAAACCATTTTTTTAATCCCTCCTCCCCCCGTCCCCAAAACTTGATGGTTTCCGTTTCAAGGAACGTAGAATGCGAAAAAATGATCTAAAAAAAAAATTACAATCCATCCTCCGTATACACCGTACTCCGCACTTTCCTTTGTTATCATGAACCAAAATTAATTAAATTTGGTTTGTAGGTCTCATTTGGGGGTCTAGTTGGTCCGCGACCTCGGCGTCACTGTGTCACCTCAGAGGTGTGAAAAACCACCTCAGAGGTGACGCGAACTTTCATCAGCCGTAGCTCGTACTTTCGAAAAAGCCGTAGCTCGAAACTTTCATCAGAAGAGAATACGGTTTTTTTTAACGTTTTGGTTTATTATTTTCAATAATGAACCATTGGAATCGAGCATGAAAAAAAAATTCTTACCCCCCCTCAAAATTTGATGGTTTACGTTTCAAGGTATGTAGAATCCAAAACTGCAATAAAAATATTTCTGTCTGTCCGCCGTACGCCGTACGGGCCACTTTTCTTAGTTACCATGAAAGAAAATTGATGAAATTCGGGTTATAGGTTCCGTTCGCTGTCTAGTTGGTCCTCGAAGCTCGACGTTACTGTGAGTCATCTCTAAGGGGTTCAAAATAGGGGTTGAAATTTTCAAAACGCCTATACCATTTTTTTACGTGAATATTTTTACGGTTTTAAATAGTTCTTGAACTTGCGAGTTTTTTAAGACCATCCGGAGCGTCGTACGTCCAGCCGTTCGTTCACAGTAAGGCCCCGAAGTTTGCACCGACAGGCATTTTCGACTCCAGTGTGAATGAAATTGTATACAATTCAAACCAAATCTCGTAACCAGAGACGCGCCCACAATAGGAATTTGTGAATACGGCCAATCATTGGTAGGGATCACCTGATTATATTGGCGGAGTATGAAGTCGAGTTGGTTGTTCTGTGATATTATTTAATTTGAAAAATGATGGCTCTTTTGGAGTTTGTTGGTAGGTAGTGAAACTTGAACAAACGTTGAAGTATTAATGATTGGTAAATTATTACTACGGTAAATCATTACTCAACGGTAAATTATTACACAACGGTTCATTATACAATCTACGTAGAAGGGGCTGGAGTTTGTTGGTAGGTACTTTCGCAACTTTTTTCACTCCTCATCAACAATTTCTTTTCAGAACTTCATTATGTGTGTTTCTTTTTGTTAGGTACTGTTTGTCATCGGCAGAATTATTTTAGCAACATTTAACTCGTGATTTAGGTAGGTACCTAGTAACGAGTACGGGGTTAGGTACTAACCTACGGAGGGTCTGCGATCTACATAATATGTATATAATAGAATAGTACATATCATATTATATAGAAGGGTTATCTATACATAGAGCTGTGATCTGTAACGGAAGGGTATTCTATACAAAATAATAAACCGTTGTGCAGGGATTTTTAAATTGATCTCTAACTAAACAATTTTTTGAGATCACCCAGAGCATTGTATTCCAGCCGTTCGTTTGCACCGAAAAGCTTCGTCAACATGATCGTTAGTGAAACGGTATACATCCGGGCCAGATAAATCACTGCTAAGAGATTATTTCATTTGAATAATGATGGTTATTTTGGATTTTGTTGGTAGGTACTTTTTTAATTTGAACAAACGCTATGCTTTGTGAATAACAACAATAATTACTGATAGAATAAATTCTTAATTACACCGAATATTTATGAAATGGGATTGCCCGGCTGGCTCCATTACTCGCTTTAGGGCTCTTGTGGGAAGCACGAGGGTAGGTACGTTTTGACCACAGAAAACTGATCGGCGCAGAAGGGGCATTGTACAGGTAAATAATAAATCGTTGTGTAATAATTTGCAGCGTTTACAACATAATACAATAATCACTATCAGGAATCGGAATAGCTTTCACCGCATTGCTTCTATTGTACGTGAGACGCCCACATGGGTTTCAAGGTTTGGGGGCAATAATATTGTAGTTCTCATTAATATCCGCGATATAAAATGTTATCAAATTGAATATCGTGGCCGCCGCACTTGGAAATACCGTCGGTAAATGCTTTTGAGCTGGAGGCGGTTACAAAAACAGAAAAGGAGTGAAGGTTGAAAGGGATGGTCCCCCTCTCCCCGCCTCACACTGTCAAAGGGCACCCCCTGATCTCGATGGGAGGGAGGTTTTTCTTCCGAGGAAAGAAGAGAAAAACCTCGTTGAATAAAAGAAGTAGTCCGAATTGGTTGCACCCCTTCCCGTTTCATCCCCCGGATGCTGGTTTATTGCGCCGAGGGGTGTGAGGGGCCTAGAGCTCGCCCCTTCGCTGGTTCCCACTCTTTCTTCTTTCTCCCCTGGAAAATCCTCCGGCCCCCGCTCGGCCCTTTTTCCTCCTCATCCCTTTTCCACGGGAAAATTAATTTATTTATGAATTAAGGTGTGCAGTTTTCACCCCATTCGTCCTGTCCCGCCTGCGACTTATTCATCGCCTTCTAACATCCCGAGCTCCTTTTTTTCGCTCCCTCTCGAAGGAACGCAAAACGGGAATTTTCTCCAATTTCTCTCAATTAACTGAAAACCAGTCGGTTTACTCGAAATTTCCACCTCGAAAGTCCACCTACTATCCAGAGATTTCCACAACAGTGTACGAAACAAGAGGACAAATTATACTTTTCTTCATCAATTTCACAGTTTTTCCATAAAATTCATACTTTAAAAAAAGGAAAAACGCTGCAAACTATTACACAACCATTTATTATTTACATGTATAGATGCCCCTTCTGCGTAGATCTCTGTTTTCTGTGGTCAATACCTACCCTCGAACCCCCCCCCTCCCCCCCAGGAAAGCTCTAAATCGAGTACTGGAGCCGGCCCTGGAATTAAAGTTTCATAAAAATGCGCAGGATTCAATAATTCAATCATTAGGTAATTATTTGTTGTTACTCATGAAGCATAACGCTTGTTCAAGTTATAAAAGTACCTCTCAACAAAATCCAAAACAGCTATCATTCTTCAAATGAAATAATATCACAGAACAACCAACTCGACTTCATAAGCCATCCGTGATTATAATCAGGTGTTCCCTAGCAATGATATGTGGGCCGGATTTATACCGTTTCATTCACGGTTATCTTGACGAAGCTTTTCGCTGCAAACGAACGGCTGGTCGTACAATGCTCCGGGTGGTCTCAACGAATTCTTTAGTTTGAGATCAATTTAAAACGTTAAAAAACATATCCTTCTATTGGAAGTTTTCGAGCTACGGCGTTCTGAAAATTTCAACCCCTATTTGGCACCCCTTAGAGATGACTGACAGTAAAGCCGAGCTTCGCGGACCAACTAGACCCTAAATGGGACCTACAAACAGAATTTGTTTTCAAATTCAATTTTCGGATTTTACATAGCTTGAAAAGGAAACCATCAAATTTTGAGGATTTTTTCTCCCAATGCTCGATTCCCAAGTTTCATTATTTATCGTCAGTTTCATTATTTCATTGGCTTAGTAAATCATATGAGACCAAATTAGATCGCTGACTCCCAAAAAAGGGTCAAATTTGAGTTTTGTGGGATTGAAACGGGAGAACAATCGGTGAAAATCGCTAAAAATCCACCAAGAGTTCATATTAAATCACTCTAAGTTTTAAAGAAAGAAAGGTTACTCAAGTCAGAAAAATACTATCTCCTACCTGTTTCGATGGAATGAAAAATTTTTTCTCTGAAAAAGATGGTAATATTTTAGTTCAAAAACTGGTAAGAAAGACATTGATACCTCAAATTTATAAGGAATGGTGGCTTGAAACAGATGAAGGATTGTTGGACAATAATATTAAAAAATATTTCTCTCATAAAAAGTCGGTCATATTCGAGTTTTGGGGATCAAAAATCGCTCAAAATGACTAAAATTCCCAAACATTGATGCAAATCAACTGGAAGTGCCATGGAATGGTGACTCGAGACAGAAGAAGACGATCCCAACTGTCAAATCTATATTTCTCAAAATAGTGGGTCAGATTCGAATTTTGGAGGGGTCAAAATAGTAGTACCTACATATTCAAAAATAGCTGAGAGTCACCCATTATGAAAGCTTGCTTATGAATGGTCAAACTGCATTATGAACTTTTTTTTTATTCAACGAAATCAGGCAACCAGGGCGATTTTCCAAATAAAGAGAGGACGCAGGATATATGAACCAGTAAACCAGGAATCCCCGTAAATGAAGGACAAATGGATGATAACCCTCGATATCTTGTGAATCCCAATTTTACAAGAAAGAACTAAGGAAAAAAAAATTTCTCTCCAACGAAAAATCGGAAAGAGGTGTTTTCCGCCGGAGAAAATGATTGATCGAAGCGCCTCAGTAGCCTCCGGTACAAATGAATGGATAGGCTTGTTTGACAGTTGGGAATGAAGATAAACACAAGAGTAAAGGCGGTTGCAGGAAGCACAAAAGGCCTGCGATACGGGGGAAGGGGGGTTAGCATTGTAACGGCATTATTTACAGCCTTGACTCCTCAGAATGTGATAGGGATCTTTGGTTGGGAACTCCGGGTGTTCCGAGGGGTTTCATGAGCCAACTCCGGTGAAAAGCCAACTTGGAGGAGTTTTCACTTTGATATACTACAGGACTGAAACTGGAGGTGTTGTCGGTTTATTACCTGAAGGTAGCCAGGGAGGGTTCGGTGATAAATTAAAGGATCTTCATCGAGTTAATGCTTTACGAAGGATAACATCACCGACATGTCCTTCACCAAGTAGGCAATATGGGTCTATACTAAATCAATGCCGATAATCCCCCAATTGAGGACCAACTTTTCCCAGAACTATTGATCTTGTTGGTCTTCCTCGAACCAATCGAAGCCAGCATGTCAAATGCAAAGACAAATTGATAACCACCCTTCAAAATCCACTAAAACGCAACAAACACCGAATTCTTTTTAAATGGTTAAAATAATGCTGAAAGGGGCAAGACACAGGAATATACCTAATAATAGTTGAATATTAATTTATAATACAGTTTAAAATGCGTGGATTTTACAAAAACTGGTTACCACGAGTTGGATTGTACACATTGGCTGCAGGCTCAGACATGTGATACGGACACTGGAGTTCCCTGTCCTCTATGTTGGCCCGTCACTTAGACGAGGTTTACCAAAATTTTCTAAAACGTCGTGAAACATTTTCTCCACTGAATTTTTGATATCCAACTCACCTTCAATGACGGCTATACGTCATCAGGCATCTGCAACGCCTGGCCTACTTTTCTGGTGACTTCACGCCAGAATTTGATAATGTCTTGCCGCAAAGTCTTGCGCCATTCCACCTTCTTACGCACCTAATTTCCGGTCACGTTCTGTCTACCCTACTTCTTCTGTGGTAGATGCAGCACGTTTGCAGGATTTGATCATAGAAATCGCCATTATTATTATTTTCTACGGCGAAGTAACATTCATTCTACTCATCAGCTTATTGTTACCTACTCTCTACGAACTTCTTTTCTCAATCTACGAATTGTCGATAAATTTTAAAATTAGAATTAAATTCAACGTTCTTCTTAATACACATAAATCAATCAACGACCATCCGCAGGTTTAGATTCTACCATAACTATAACTACAACAGATGCGTCCGACATCCCTGACTTGTAGAGATTGTAAGTTACGTTTGCAGTTTTTCAAACGTTCGTTCGTCTTTGCATTAAAAATAACGGACCTACCTAGCTATCTAATTCGGAACTTAGGGAAAGAAAAAGAAAACTGTGAAACTTAATAATTTGATTTGACAGTGATTCATCTTGATAATGATTGCGGGGCACGCTGGTTGTTGCTGATCTACTGGCAGTATTATTAAAAGCGAACCAGAAGTGGTGAGGAAAATCGTCCGTCTTGGGGCATGCGCATTCGTGGCATCGCCGCATCAAAATCCTCCAGACTCTCCTGCCTTCCCCTCTTGCCATACCTCGTGGATATCGTTGCTTCTGGTGCCTGCCAAGCGTCTGGATTGGACTTCATGTCCAACTGGAGTAGATTCCTCTACAGCAACGGTACCTACTATCGTTTGATATAAAAGTTGTATACGGCCGCAAAGTAGCTAGGTGACGTCACCTCACATAATTATAACGTATACTTCTTCGTATCTTTACCATATTAAACCATTCAAGCTTTTCTTATTTCACTTCCCTTACCATTATCATAGCTGTACGATCATTATTTTTCAATAACTCTGACTGTGGTCCTTCGAAGTCTTTGTATCAAATCCTTACCACTAGGAATTTAAGTAATTGGTTTTACAGCCACTCTTTTTATTCAACTACTGTTTCTCCTCCACCTCGAAAAAACTTCGGCTTGGATTCGGCAACTTAACGACTTAAAAAATAATCACATGTCCGATTCTACTCGTAATACCAAAGACATACGGATGGAGCTCAATCGCATTGCGATACGATTCATGATAACCTCGTCACGTTATGTATCAACATGTACTCAAGACATGGCAAACCCTTTGGAAGGGTGAATGGTGCTTCGTTATTTCTCCCTTCTGGTTTTGTGAATGGAGCAATCAAGAGCCACTAACGATTGACCGATTCGTGCGATTCCAGACGGCACAGTTTCTACTCTTACAGAACACGTTCCTTCTCCCATGTATCTATTTATTTATTTACACAAGTATATATTTTCTTTATACATCCCAACTACGTGTAGGTTGCCTCATAATGATATATGTGTCACAGTGAATCTGTTATATAACTGAAATTGGGCGTTTTATCAACTCCACGGAGTGTCTTCCCTATACTTTTGGGAGTTGATAATTTTTGGAACGACTAAGGTATTCTTTATTTCTTCGGACTAACAAATTGCAATTTATTCACCGGTTAACTGCTCAAAAAACGATTTTAGGTAAGAACCAGTAATTTTCAGACCCCCCCACCGCCATTTCACTATTCGATACTTGTACCTATACTAGTGAAATAAGGGGGTGACATAACTAAACTACGAGTACATCGATTCTGTTTGTGCTCATACAACTCTCGCAGTTGATTGCATCGCTATCTCCATCAGCTTATAATGTTTGTTTAGGAATCATCTAGATTCAACTGATAGTCGGTGGGGTAAGTCAACCCCTTTGCCGACCGGAATTATTCATTTCAGGATCTAGTGTTTCACATTACGTTAGTTCTATAGTAGCCCGGGAGAAAGCCTGTTATGTCGGGTGCACATCTGGCATAGCGGTAACTTGATATTTATGAAGGAACCAGCGCTTTTCTGTGTGAAAGGGCGAGAGCGAAGGGGAGATCTCGTTTGGATTAAGCTTCTCCCACGACTTTATCCAACGTCTGCGAACGACCCTTGCAAACGTGTGATTGTAAATATTGACTAATATAAGAAGTCAATTTAACACTATATTTAAGAAATCGAGTTTTAAATTTACAACGATTTCAACTAAAGCGGAAAAAGTTCCACCCACATTTAAAAATCACCCGTAAGAGTTTTAGAGAAACTGGGGTATGCGCACGTATTTATTTTACTTTTGGTTTATTATTTTCAATAATGAACCATTGGAATCTAGCATGAAAAAAAAAATTCTTACCCCCCTCAAAATTTGATGTATTACGTTTCAAGGTATGTAGAATCCAAAACTGCAATAAAAATATTTCTGTCTGTCCGCCGTACGGGCCACTTTTCTTAGTTACCATGAAACAAAATTGATGAAATTCGGGTTATAGGTTCCGCTCGGGGTCTAGTTGGTCCTCGAAGCTTGACGTTACTGTCAGTCATCTCTAAGGGGTTCAAAATAGGGGTTGAAATTTTCAGAACGCCGTATCTCGAAAACTTCCGAAAGAATGGTATGTTTTTTTTTACGTTATTAAATTTGTCTTGAGCTAAACAATTTTTTGAGACCACCCGGAGCATTGCACGTCCAGCCGTTCGTGAGCACCAAAAATAAGCTTCGTCAACACGATCGTGAATCAAACGGTATAAATCCGGCCCGGATATCACAACTACGGAGCATCTGATTATAATCAAGGATGGCTGTATGAAGTCGAGTTGGTTGTTCTGCGATATTATTTCATTTGACAAGTGATGGACTATTGGATTTTGTTGGTAGGTACTTCTGAAACTTGAATAAACGTTGAAGTATTATTGATGTGTAAATTATTACACAATGGCAAATTATTACACACCGGCAAATTATTACAAAACGGTAAATTATTACACAACGGTAAATTATCACACCTCTGTAAATTATTACACAACGGTAAATTATTACACAACGGCTAATCTACCAAGAAGGGGCGGGATTTTGTTGATAGGTACTTTTGCAACTTGAACAACCGTTGAAGTATTATTGATGGGCAAATTTTTACACAACGTTTCATCATTCTATCTCCGTAGAAGGGGAACCTATACAGGTAAATTATTACACAACGGTTTAGGTAGGTACCTAGTAACGAGTACGAGGTTAGGAACTAACCTTCGGAGGTCCGCGATCTACATAATATGTGTAGATAGTACATATGTTGTATAGAAGGGTTATCTATATAGAGAGCTGTGATCTGTAACAGGAGGGTATTCTGTACAAAATAATAAACCGTTGTGCAGGGATTTGCAGCGTTTTTTTAAATGAAAGAGTGGATTCCATCCTTAGAATTTTGACACGGTCCTACGATAGTTCTTTTTCTACGGTTTTTCAACGTTTCCACAAATTCTGACGTTACTGAACCCCTCTCGCCTGGGCGGGACTCCCCTGCCCACTGTGACGTCAGAATTGGTGGAAACGTTGAAAAATCACAGACAAACTTATCATTTGCTTACTTATCGTTGGTCAGTGCGGTTGGAGTCAATGACCTCAGAATGGAATCTATTTTCATTAAAAAGTAATAATTAACCACTTTCGTGGCCCATGCGCATACCCCATTCAAGTCGGTGATAATATCAAGTCGGTGAGATCCCGAAGAAAATCGATGTTTTCAAGGTTTGTGAGTTTACAATGAGCTGAGTACTATCAATTCCTGGTATATTCCGGTGCGGTTACATCATATTTATTACATTATTTAATTTAAGTTTTGATAAACTGATTTTCTTTTTTTTGTACTTAAAATGGGATTGTATGCCATCACGTCACTCGGACTTCGTGAACAATGATTCTCTCGTCTCTTGGACACTGTTTTACTTGGAATACCTTGAGTTGATTGGTCCTAGAGGGTGTTACTTTTATACTCGTATTTACGTATTTATTTAGGTGCGACTAATTGAATGACGAAGACGTCTCAATATACTTCAAAGACTGGGACAGGTGTGTTTTTGACCCCGACCATTTAATTTCGTCATCGCAGCGAAATAATGTCATTATCTTTCATCTTCCACTATTAAAGTAAGCGCAGAAGTGGCAATAACAACTGCGGAGTGTGGTAAGAGCGTGAAACGATGAATTAATTATTGAAATCATTGCGGAATGAGGGGACGTGTATTATGATGTTGTTTTATGCGGTTTGCTTTATTTCAAGCTGTTTGTTTTGTGTGACGCCACATTCATACGGTGATCAGAAAGCGGCGACGGCTCCGCCTTCCGAAGGATTGAATTCTTCCGAAGGAATAAAAGGTCGGTTGGTAATAATAGTGGTTGTTTGTCCCGCTAGGCTGGAAGGAGGGTGTTGGTTTTTTCTTGGGTGGATATGAAGGGGTGTGTTCGGTCGTTCCGGTTTGTTCCGGTCCGATCAGCGAACGCGATGCCGCCCAGACGCGTGCTGAGAACACGCCTACTTGCTACAGACGGTCCCCGGAGCGTGAAAACGAGGCGGATCCGGGTGTAATGCGATCAGGTAACGCGACAGATGGCCGTGTGGAGAGGCGAACCTCGAGGGATCCACTCATAAGAGATCTGCAGTTGTTTGGCTCGGGCTTGCCCTCTTCCGAAGAATCAATGATAAAATATACATAAAATCTGGACGTTCATGTTTCAAGTTACGCAAAATCCCAAGATCAAAAGACAAATTCTTACTATTTCTTATTATGAACAGGACCCGTCTACTTAAATGGTCACTGACATGACCTTCACTACACGAATGAGGGAGCGATTTGAAACCGCTGAAAATATCGAATGTAGGATTACGATTTTCCCCATTGTTGCTCCCACAAACAGTCCAAACAAATCTACATGGGCATATGCGAAGGTATCCGTGCGACCAAACGTTGAGGGTAATTGGAAAATGGGTGAGGTATTGTATAGTCCATTTCCATTATATTCCCAAGTTCTCAGACATTTAGGCATTAACAATATAACTCAAGGTTTTCGTTGGGTTTCACTGAGATAGGTAAATTGAGAATCATCGTACCTACCAATCAAAAACCTTTTCCGGTCGTATAGTGCATGTGTCACATGCAGCCACTTTAAGCTTCAATATTTTCTTTCAACGCATCCAGTAATTATTTATTGGCCATTTTCCCCATCTGCAGTACCTGAGGATCAAAAAGCCTCAAAAATTGGCGTGGTTACTTTTCTTTTTTTTGGGAGGGCTTCTTCAGTGTGCTGGAAGTTAGGTATCCAGATGAGAAGCTGTAATTAAATTATGAGATTTTCGATTTCGCATGAGTATTATCACTAACTTCATATCTTAGGGATATTTCTTTCACTTCTTGATTTCGTATGCTAGTTTTCATAGTATCGCGTTTTGGTGGTTTTTATCTTTTTGTGAGCATTTCAACAAATCGAAACGGGTGTGGACTGAAGCCCATTTATCTACGGGACATTCAAGATGAATAAGGAATTGTCAAAAATGTCAATCTTTAGACCTGACAAAATCACTTCTCTAGATTTAAAATCTGTCTGAAAAATTCATAAAAATTTGCTAAATTGGAACCAGGAACAATTTTTTGTTGAATGATACAAAACTCCAAGATCCCTCAAAATACAGTGACGACCAGGCTAAATCGTCATGGCAAACAGCGACACGACCAGAGGCTGCCTCATGTGAAACATGCAATACGACCGCTGCGCCTACAACGCAAAAGTATCCAGAAGTATCGTTTCTTTCAATGGACACGAAAAGTGTCTGAGTGAAAATAACTTGATGTCACACAACATACTTAATTTGAATCGGCAGTTCGCTATCATCTAATTATAGGATAATTTATAGGTGTGTATATATATATAACTTGAATCACGCTCATGTCGACCATGTTCATTCGGTTCAACGTTCAGGCACTTTTGTGAGTAAACGGATGGGTGTATCAAGTTTCAAGAAACTTTAAAAACCAAAATCCGCCAATTCAGATTCGCAAAACAAACTATTCTCTATTATGGATTTTTTTTGGCAATCTATCCATTTAGGAGAATTCCAACCCCTATTTTTCACCTCTACATGATTACCTAAAATTACATCATCATACTCAGCCCTATCGGAGCCCGATTCTGACTTTCGAAATTTACTTTTTTTAATGGCAAATTGCTTCAAAGGTCCGATTTTTGAAAGAATTTATGAAGTGTTTATGAAGTCACCTTGAAACTTACAGTCCTAATCCATAATTTTGAGGGGGTTAGAAAGTTACTGTGAGAGATTATAAAATGAGAAACCTACCTAGATTCCAAACGTGGAACCTACACCTAGCATGTTTTCAGTTTTTTTTTCCATTATTAGCTGTACACAACTGTTATTTTCACACTTTTTCTGGACCACCCTGTGCAAAAAGCAGTCATCAATCATATTATATAAGCCTGCTGTTTACTGATGACCCCTTCGGAATCGGCATCATCCAAAAACAGTAGGGTTCTCTGTTAGGAACCGTTCCAAGTCAGCAGGTCCCCAGTCAGCCACCTGTCTTCGATCCCGGTTTCAAACCAGGAACCAAACAAACACCGAAACCACGAGGATCCAAACGCTAATTGGCTGATGACAATGGGCGGATCCTCCCACAATGGGCGGATGAAGGGAGACTTGAGGCTTATTGTGTCGTATGTCCCTCCTGCTGGTCTGTGGGCGGTGTGTTTGCCCCAGAGGTATTAAACGCAACTAGGATTCCTTCAGTCAAACCCGAGCTGCATCTGTCACTTCGCACGTTGTCGCACAACATAGCACCGCAGGAGGGCATGTTTCCCTCGAGAGTATTCTTATGAAGATTTTGACATTTTTATAAGAAAGATAGCTTATCTTCTCAGTTTTAACGAAATTTGAATGAGCAATTTTCGTTGGTATGTAAATAAAGAGAAAATTCAGAATGATGTAACTGGTACTTAGGCCCCTAGAAGTTAGATATACCACTTGCAGAAACAAACAAGAACATTATAATGAGCGAATTTTCGGAGTAACTTACCTACCTACTCAAACTCCTTCAACCTGTATACAAGATTATTGCAAATTTCAACGAATTATAACCAGTTCCAATCATGCTACATGATGATATAATAACCAAATTTTCGAAGTAGGTACCTAATTTACATCACAAAATACTATACAAAATTATGTCAGTGTAGGGATATTAAAAGAGGGGGGGGGGGGGGGGGGGGCTGAAATGAGCTGAAAGGTTGAGGTAAGTGTATACGGTTGGTCTCTTGGCAGTCCAATATGTTTCATAGAATTCTAGACGCCTAAAATATAATATATGCAGTAACGGACTTGAATAGCTTAAATATGTGCAAGGTGTTCTCCATAAGACCTACTTGAATTTGATCAAATTTTGGCAGTACCTAACCTCCGCCGCGCATCCCATCGACCATCGACTCGTTATATGCATATGGTTTGAGGGGAAATCTGAGGGTAGTTGTAGGTTGGTTCTTAGATGGTCAATTATGAACTTCCCCGAAATTTAAATGTATTTCTCATTTGCACATGCGTCAACTACTTTCCCTTGATACGTTCTTAACTAAATGTAGAAGAATGGTCGTCGCTGGCCAAAAATGAAGGTTAGGTACAGGTTAATCAAAAAAATGTATCGGAAATGAATTTCGCCGAATTCTGATCGAATGATTTTCGATGAATTCCGGTAGTTATAGCAGCTCATCCGAAATTGAGGTTTCAGCTTGAACCCTTGGGAACTGGAATTGATCGGAGTTCCAAAATTTACCACCTACCACACACTTAAGAGGCTAGAAACATAACAGAAATGTTTCTACTCAAATATAGGCAGCCACCATTGTTTTGACCGTGGACATCAGATTTAAATGAAAAATAGCTATTGAGGTTTGGATAATAGGTTTTGTGCAGGGTACTCATCCAAGTACGCATCACAGAAGGGACTGCGGGTGAATAATCGTATGTCATTAAAAGGGGGAAACTTTGAGATACGATCTGACGGTGTCACGTGACTTGTGACGTCATTCATCTAATAAGGCGAAATGCCCTTGTGATTGGGTAGGAGGGGACGCGGTGATCTGATAACATCAGGAGTAACACTCATTTTACACCGAATAAATCTCGAGGGTGGATTATCGCTGAAATATCAAGTCCCTGGATTTAAAAACTCACTCGTTGTGGTAGAGGAGACGTATACTTACACCTGACGTAGCGATGGCTTATTAATATGGTTTGTACGGGCCTTAATCGACTCAGCATTTGCTATCACTTATCAAGTATGAAAATCAATTCAGTAGGTATACTGAATAACTACATTTGTACCACACAGTGACATACGAAAGCGCCAGGAGGGGTCAAAAACCATACGAAAGCGCCACAATCCCGAAAATCCCTAATCCGGGGTGCGATCATAAGCGCCAAGTTCTTCATCGGCCCTTAATCCCCTACTATACAAAAGCGCCAGCGTTCATAAGCGCCATACAACAGAAAACAGGGAAAAGAGGGAAAAAGGGAAATTTTTCGGACTCACCTGAATAGATGGTTCACGTAGAAGGTATAGGTTTCTCATTTTTGACATCAGATTCGGATTCAGCATCGGCATCGTCGTATTCAATATAAATAGTCTACTTGTTCTATAGTCGTGACACATCACAACACGTCACTTCCCGGCGCACATTTCATTGTTTGTTTTGTTTTTTAATGTCAACTGCTTGTTTTAGCATACCCACCCGCCGCAAGTATTGTAGTCGCGATATTTGTTGATTACAATACTGATCCCAAAGTACCAATACCTTGTCGTTCGATTCACGCTGTTTCCTTCTCGGTCCTCTCCCCATCGAATGTTCATTGATTTTAATATAAGTTTCCGCCTGGCACTTGATCAATACGTCAATCACCAAATGTACGGACCCGTGAGGTGAATAAAATTGTCCTTTGAGATGACGGTGGAAACTTTCGGGTCCATTCGTTGTCTTGGGTGAAGAACGATCCGGGGAATCAGCCCACAAGTGAGGTGGGAATCGGCTACGAGATCCTATATATGTTTCGCATAGGTACTCCAAAAAGTCCCCTACTCGTGAATCGCCCGGAACCGAGGATATTATGTCCAAAAAACCATTCTCTACTTCGGACGGTGGTAGATATGCTAGGCCGAAAAACATTTTCAGGAACTTGCCAACGTCAGTGTGATCGGTGTAGTCGGGCCCAAGTCCCAGGGATTGAATTTTTCGATACAACGCTTGCCCGAAATGAAAAAAGCAACAAGAAATGTCGGAGGCTGGGAACACGAGTAGAAACCCTTGGTGTGCAGCCAATTCGAAGTCAAAAAGTCCCACGGATGGTAGTAAGGTAAAACCGTACTGTGCACATAAACTGACTAGGAAGTTCCATAAGGTGGCATAGCATTCAGCTGTTTTGTCTGGTAGAAAAGCATACGCGAGTTGTACGTAACATTGGTTGGCACAGGCGTGGATAGTGTACAACTGGCTAAAGAATTTCGGGCATGCATAAAACGTTCCGTCACCTAAAAGCACTTCTTGGTTACACATATACGCCAAATTTGTTTTGGTAGTAAGCACAACAATTTCCCTTTCGGGGTGAACATGAACAAAAGGCTCACCCAAATTTGTGTTTACCGTGCTCACTGTCAACTGACGTATTGCTTCTATACGTGAGGTCGGATTAATCGGAAGGGATTTCCTTTTCACCCTGTACATTGCTTGGCGTACTGCGACCAAGTCTTGTTGTAATAACGACGTACAGTTGGACGTGGATTGCAGTTCTGTTCGGATTATTTTTGATGGCCTTTCACTCAGACAATCGTCAGCCTTTCGTTTACACGCACTCCGAACCTCGTGCCTCTCGACGTACCTATCCGAATTTTCACTGTGGTTGTGAACACTCACACTACGTTCTAAAATCATGTTAATATTCGCGTTCAATATAACGAATGCCGAACAATGCTTGTTTGTACACCGAAATTTCACACGACCGTCTGCGAATACCCGGAACTGGCGGTAAAAAAAATTATCCACGATTAAACTCCGAACGCCTTTGTTAGTGAAAGTGACACGGAACATATTGTGCTGTTGCGGATTCTACCGAATGACTGACCTCAGGCTCATTATCAAACTTGCTTGTGTTCGCTCATCTTTGCCCTCATGACTCGTTCGCAATGTTTCCCTTTTCTCCCTACTTTCTTCCCACTTTCCCTCCTACTGGCGCTTGTGAAACTCGACCGAAATGTGCCTCGGCCCAGGACCTGGCGCTTATGGATGGTCCACTTATGAGCTATTAGAGCAAACCTGGCGCTTATGGACGGTAATAAAGAAGGGATTAAACCGACCTGGCGCTTATGGATGGCACCCGTACCACAAATCCAACGGCCTCAGTAGACCCTAACCAGAAAGACGAACAGACAAATGCCGCAGGAGTCCAAGTAAGTGCCTCTCCATTGTTTATAACAGAATTCATTCCACACTGGTCATCAAGGTCCCCACAGACCGAAACTTATCATTATGGACCTAACTTGATGAAAACTTGTGGGCACTGAGCTGGACTAGGGGATAGGAGCATGACAACTCACAGGGTTTTAGCATGGTGATAGAGACTGAAAGGCGATTTATACAGGAAGTAATAAAACAGTTTTACTCGGGCCAGTACACTGATCTCCAACGATGATAACATTTCCACGGAATTCCCTCAAGAATTCCCTCGTGATTTTTACTCTGAGTGCCTCATCAATTGATATCCAGTTCTATGATAGATGTTGCAAAATGCACGCGTTCGTGCACATGACCTCATTGAGAAAATGACCTACTTGAATCCACTTCACCAATAGGAAGACCAAACATGGAGCGTATAGCAGGGCTGAGGCTTGGCGGAGGGGTAGGTATTATCTAATTACGAATCACCCGAAGTTCGAGGGGGTATCTTCCGAAACGCAGGAAGGTGGCAAGAAAGATGATGAAATTAAGCTCAGAACTTCTCAGGAAAAGTGAAGACAGGTGGAAATTGAGCAGGCGGAGTGGGAGGAAGGGTGCTGGGGTGAAAACCATGTGAAGACTGTATATTCGAATCAAGAAAGGCGAAGTGGTAGGGAAAGCTAAGTCTTAATCTGTTACAATTTCAATGTTAGAGAAGTTAAGTCTGAAGACGCACCCCCTTTGCTTGGAGGTTTCTTGCTTCCACATTCCAGCAAAACACCCCTTCACGAGCCCTCCAGGCTAACTAATTTACAACTCTGGTTACAGGGGAAACCCTTGGAAAGGCCTTGTGTTGCCGGTTTCCAGCACATATTTCTAATATAAGAGCGCGGAGCCGCGAACACATTCCTAGAATTAATTAGATGTACGCGGTTTGCGGTCCACGAAACTGGTGCTGAGTTATGGAGCGCATTCTCTCTGAGCGATGATTTACTGCTGGTCTCGAGAGAGTTCTGTTATATTCTCCAGAGTGACCCACATGGATAGTATCAAAACATTCCTTGTGTGCAACACAGAGACATTCCTGCCTAATCAGCAGGTAAATATATACAACGTCGTATGTATCAGAACAGAACCATTCAATATTGACTGGTTTACCTATACGCGGAGTGCAAATGAATGAGGGATTTCCTGTCAACTGATTTTAGCAGCACGAAAGCGAATGCTGAATAAAACTAATGAAGAGCAGAATAGTTCACCGGTTAAACCTCCAAACTCATACGAAAGCTCAACGCAGCCGCCGACATTTTAACGGATTTTATTTAAATAACGGATTCGGAACTAGCACCATCATCAGCCCATCATACATATCCATGTGTTAACGATCCAGCAGTGGTGTAACAAAACGCAGGGGTTACCCCACTATAGCTAAGCATCTACGCGACTGCTCATTTGAAACATTTGATGAGAGTGGTGATGGCCCCGAAAATCGTCTTCATATTGAATAAGTTGAAAATCACGCACAACTGAGAATTTCAAATAGAAAAACTACGGCATATAGAGCTAAAATTTGACCAGAAAACGCGGGTTCCATACAATATTATACGAATTTCTTTAAAACTCTACGCCAGTTTCGTCTACGGATGCCCGAATATGGTTTGTTTTGGATAACACACCCACCGCTTAGCAGGAACTGTTCTTCAATCGCATCCGCGTCCGTTCAGTGGCACGTCTTAAAAACCCGGAAGCCTCTGAGAGTCTCAAGTGCTCTTCCCACAAATGTCTTGCATCTTCACAGTTTCGTGTTTACGTTAGTTTGACAAATCGTTTCCAAAGGTGCTGGCAAGAGGCTCGGAAACTTTTAACGCCTTACTTCCACCCTCGAGCCATTCATCAACATCCGGATGGAGCGTTGTTGGAGGTACCTTCCCACCAGTGGGGCGCCCTAATAATAATTCATCCCTGAGACTCAGGGTCGTACTTAATAATAGCGAATGAAACTCGAAGAATGCAACCTCAATAACCCCCTAGCAAAAAAAAGGTGTTGAGTATTATATCTTGGATAGGTACCTAATAATCTTGCCGATAGAGAGATCGAAAGAGCATGCAGGACCCATTTTGCTCAAAGACGATAGCTGTCATCAAACATATAAATGTAAAAACCATAATACATACGTATATAATAATGCATAATACTAGATTAGCTCAACATTCATTTAACAACAGAGGAATGAAAATTTTCAACGAGTGCCAACATAATCTTAAGAAGAAAATACTAAACGGTAATCTTAAGGAGATTGTACGTCAAGATTTGATCGGGCATCTCTTAAAAATATAACATGAAGCCGATCAATAATTCCGGTCGTACAACTTGTTCTAAAAACTTCAAAAACAAATTAGGATAACTGCTAATTAGGATAAAGAAAATCATAAATAATGAGGAACCAATGTCCATATGAAAAACTTAGATTGCGTACGCAAAAAGCGAAACATAGGTAATATACATAGATAAAATGAAAGAAGAAAAAAAAATCGGAACTCATGCTCATCTTTCCTCACGAGCTAGGGGCTCATTTGGAAGATTAATTTCAGAGAAAATATATTTTATATTATGTAAGTAGGGTATACCTGTACCTTTTTTTTCGCCGATGCCATGGTGTGCGAAAATAAAAGTACAGGGGGTTTTTGAAGGTCTTACTGATAACACAGGGGCTGTACCTAAACTTTTTCACATGCGAAAAAAGGAGTACAGGAATGTAATAAACGGGTGGGCGGGGGGTTGCGGGCGTGTGGTTTTTTGCTGCACATGGGTGGGCGGGGTACGGGCGGTGAATTTTTCGGCAGCTGCAGGAAAACTGACGTCAGTGGGTGGGGTGCCTCAGAGTTTGAAGTGGTGCAAAAATGACTGACGTCATTCCAGCAGCCCCCCCCCCCCCCCCATGTACTAGAAAATCGCGCGACTGACGTCATCCTAGCTACAGTGCAAAAATATTCGCACGGGGGCCTCGTTTGGCAAAAACGCACTATTGCTTTTAACCAGGTGCTTTGTGTGTGTGCGGTCGCGGGCCGGCTATATCTCATTATAATCTAGTAGTACGTGTTCAACTTACCTCGGTCGTCATTGCTGCCCGCCGCCCCTCTCCAACTCTGCTACGCTTAATAAACTACAGTAAGTATTTTAATCAACTAACTATTATATAAGGCTGGTATTCGCATTGGCGCCGGAACAAGCGGCAAGTTGCGCTGGTCAGGGAAGGGACAAAACAGCCTTCAAGTCGGTTATGCAACCAGCGCTCACCTTCCTTGTTCACTTGACCGTGAAAACGGGCTCCAGCTCAGAGATGCAAAAATCGAACAAAATTTGAGCCCCACCGCCGTTCTCGTAGGGGGATATAAAGTCACGCAGAGCCCCTACCTACATCACAGATTCGCCAGGAGCTTTAGAGTAACTGTGATTATATCAATATCTTTCCAAAATGCAATGTAGCTCCCCTAGTCCAGTAAAAAAATTCACGTGGCAACTAGAGACTCTAAAAATGACATTCACCAGTACAGCATATGAAAAGTAATTATACAAATGCCCGCAAAATCCACTTATAAGCCTAAATTGGTGAAATTTATGCACCATGTTCCCATACCGACCCTCCAGTTGGCAGCTATGTGCTGAGTTTCAAAATTCAGGTTGTGCAGTAAACTAGAAAATCGAGTTGTGTAAAAATATATTATTTACGTCAATGTTGCATATAAAAATATTTTCAAATTAACATTACAAATTCGGAGTAGGTCCAAACTTTAAATAGCTGGTCTTGGCAGACCGTTTCATTATCATAAAATATAGCGGGGTCATCTCCGAATCAAAGTCTGTAAAATCCGCTTCGCTAAGTTCGAGGGCATATCGTTTTGGAAGGAAAACACAAAACGATTCGTCCTTCTGCTGATCTAGGCACGTCAGCAGTATCGATCTCCCGTACATTTCATGCTTGTAAAATTTCATTTTTAACACCTTAAAAGGCGTTCTCATTGGCAGGTCAGCCATTGGCAGCCGTCGTGTTTCTTCAGAGAGCTGCCTGGCGTTCAGGCTAGCGAGCCTGTAATGAAAAAAAAAAAAAATTGCCGTTAAACTTAATTGATTCGTATTTTTGTTTAGATCATAGACGAGCTTGGACAGGAGGTTGTCTTTCTGTTCGAGCCGACACAGCTCCAAGGGACGACCCCCCCTCCACCCCACCACCCACGTACGAGGTGCTGTACGGTCCCTCCGACACCCCCCACTCGCCCCTCGCCACAGAGGCGTCCGACCACTCTACAAACGCTGACGTAAGTACACAGACAGAATTTTAAAAGTCCGTAGCAATAGCCTGATTTTTCCAAACATATAGTATGCTCTAGCCTATTCCATCAAATCAAATTTTGATAAAAATCCCAGATTTAAGTACATGGAGAGATTTGCCAGGTCCATAGCATTGCCTGATTTGTCCAAAAATGTAAAATACTTTGGCCCATTCTATCAAATTTGGTAAAAATATCAGACTTGTTTGAGATGTGTAAATTCACTAATATTGGACAACAATTTTGCAAGGTTGTGGAGTTATAAATAGTAAAATTCATTGCTATCAGGCCAAAGTTCCCTAAGGGGGGCAATTTTGCCTATGAATCGCAAGTCCAAAATCCCTAGACCCCACTTCAAAAAATTCAGCTAATTGGATGTTGTTCTTGTTTGTTCCAGGAGATACAAGCGGTGAAGGAGGGGGGGGGGGGGGGGGATCCTAGAGTCGGAGCTAGAAATTTTGTATAATATTTTACAATTATTAATTTAAGAAAATAAAAACGTTTTTTATATATTGTTTTTATGTCAAATTCACAAAATCTCAGTAAATGCTCATGTGCATTGGGATACTAACCACAAGTTTCCAGACATGGTTTGGTGACTATATGGTAGAAAACCTCAGTTTATATACTCTTTCAGATCAGTGTTGGTGGGGGTAAGTCCATGGTGGGGCCTGGTAGTCCAGTGGGAGGAGAAGTCTTGGGAGTAGGGTGCGATTCTATAAAACAGCCTGCATTGGGGGCCAAGAGCTCTTTTCTGCAAAGTCTCCACTGGCACTCCCCCACCCCCCCCCCCCCCCCCCCCACGTACTGCTCAAGACTATTGGAGGTACACCCATGAGAAGTGCCCATTTGAGGAAGCCAACTCTGCCAGCTGCCATGAAGTCCTCCTCCTCCACTGCCTACCATAGTCCCAAGAAGTCACCTCTTCAGCCAGCCCGCCATACCACAGCGGAAAGGCCACGAACCGTCGCCGCCGGCGCCACCTCCAGCACATATATGTGTTCAAATTGTCAGGCCACCTCACAGTCACTAGACTACATACACAGCCACACAAATTCAGGTATTTGTGTCCCAAAAACCTGCATTGTATGCCACAGAACATTTGGTAACACCCAAGAATTTGTTAGGCACCTGAAACGGTGTTCAAGCAATGCAAGGCCAAGTGTCATATGTGACGGTCGCCTGTATGGTAAAACAATCAAACTAACCAGGGAGGCCTCAAGCAAGTATGAAAATACAAAAGTTGAATGTTGGATCTGTGGAAAAGGATATAAGTCGAAACGGTACCTCGATTTTCACATGGTAAAACAAATGTGTAAGATACATAGTTGCACCATTTGCCAAAAACCTGCGATGTCAAAGTTTTTTAAAGAAGTACATGAGAAAAAATGCAGGGATAATGCAAGTAAAAATGAAGAGGCTAGAAACAGTCAACTTGTTGCACATATTGATAATTTGAATCAAATAAGTGATGAATTTACCCTCGTCGAATCACATTTTAATAACAATTTAAAAAGTTATTATCTGGTGAATGTAAATAATGCCCTCACTCTAGTGAAATTTTTGGAAAATAACATAGGCAAAATTTATATGAAAATTCAAGCACATAAAAAGATGTGGGAGTCTATCAAAATCCATGTTAGTGTAGACTGCTTGTACATCCACCCAAAAACGGAGGAGGAGACAACTCGGACATTTAAAAATATGGCTATTCCAATATTTCCAGACTCTGATGTTCTTGAAATAATCGAAGAAATTATTGAAAAAATTTTAAATGATTCGGATGAGCATCAAAAAAGGGGTTCAGGATGGTCGTTTGTTTCGGTGTATGGAATGACATTAACTGATGGTGGGAGGATCCTTTGAAACAATTCCTGATTGGTTAAAAAAAACGGGTGCTGTTGACTGTAGACAGATTGCCAACGACCAAAAATGTTTTTACCATGCTATAACACTAAATTCACGCTCGGAATATTCGTTTGATAACATCAAATTCCCCACGCCACTCTCACAGATTGAATTTTTTGAAAAGCAGAACCCACAAGTATCAATAAACATTTATTCGATCGGAAAGGGCCTTAAAATCTTCCCCCTACGGGTGTCTAAAGTTGAACTTTCCGACCACAAAGATTTACTGTACCTAGATGGGGGGCGGGACTCTCCCCATGTAATTCGCGTAATAAATTTTGAAAAATTAATAAAAAATCAACTAACAAAGAATAAAAATCCGATTATTATTTGCAAAAAATGTTTTACATATTATCAGGATTATAGTGCCGGTCAGCTGACTAGCAAAGAACAAAGAATGGAGAAACACAGGAAATTTTGCAATTCAGACAATGGGCACATGTCTCGTACAATAATGCCCGAAGGTGACAAGGCAATTCTCAAATTTAGAAACTTTCAGTATAGGATTAAGCTCCCTGTCGTCATTTACGCGGATGTTGAATCGCTCTTGGTCAGAATGCAAGAACATCAGTCAGAATGGAGAACAAAAAACTTAGTCGCTTATCAAAAACATCAAATGTTTAGTTATGAGATTTATGTTGCAACCGATTTGTACAAACAACATCCAAATTTTAATAGGGTCATTACGTATACTGGGGAGGATGCCGATGTGCAAATGATGAAAACACTGGCAAAATTGGCTAATGAGCTTATGGACTGTTTTTTCACAAATAAAAAGCCCATGTGTGAAATGAGCGAATTAGAAAAATTGCGTCACGAACTTGCAAAAACCTGTCATTTGTGCAATGAAAATTTAAACTGTGACGATAAGGTCCATGATCACGATCATTTCAGTGGAACGTACCGGGGTGCAGCCCATAATAAATGCAATTTGCTAGCCAAAACCCCAAACTTCATACCAGTAGTCTATCACTCCGGTAGTAAATATGATTTTAGGTTTGTGGTCCAAAATTTATCCAAGTTGGCTGGAAAAGTTGAAGTTTTACCTCACAGTGAGGAAACATTTATTTCAGTTTCAAAGGAAATTTACCATGACAAGGGAAATTTTTCAATCAAGCTTAGGTTTATAGACTCATTCCGATTCATGTCCAGCAGCCTTGATGTTTTGAGTCAAACGCTGGAGCCTGAACAATTATCAATTATCCCACAGCATTACCCCGATCCCCACCAGGTTGAGTTACTATCAAAGAAATCGACATTTTGCTACGATTTTTTAGATAATATAGCTAAGCTGCAGTACACCCAACTCCCTTCTAAAGAAGAATTTTTTTCAGAGCTGTATGAGCAGCATATTGCACAGGAAAAGTATGACAGGGTTAAATTAATATGGGACACGTTCGGGGTGAAAACATTGGGGGAATTTAGTACTTTGTATCTAGTTTCAGATGTTTTGTTACTCGCCGAAGTTTTTCAAAATTTTCGCATGGAAATGCTATCATCTGAATACAGGCTGGACCCTTTTCATTTGTACTCGTTACCAGGTATTGCTCAACAGGCAATGCTTAGTCTGACATCAGCAGAAATTGAGTTAATAACAGACGATACAATTTACAGCCTTTTTGAACAGTCGATTCGTGGGGGCTACTGTGGTGCATCTCTGCGCCATGCCACCTCAGATGAACAGTATGAAATTTGCTATGTAGATGCAAATGGGCTCTATGCACACTGCATGAAGAACTATCTGCCCATTTCAGATTTTGAGTACATTTGCCCTGAAAGTGTTGACCTTCTTAGCATATGCGATGAATCCCCTTTTGGATACCTGGCTAGTGTAGATCTATACACACCACCACACCTACATGATACATTTAACGATTTCCCACCCGTCATTAACCACCTGCAAATTCCCGGTTCGAAATACAACAAATTGGTAGGAACTCTGGAAAAGCAGACAAATTTCGTTGTACATTATCGTCTGTTGCAGCTATTGGTTAGCCTAGGTATTGAGATTACAAAAATACGTGAAATAGTACGGTTTAAACAGAGCCCATGGATCAGGCCTTATATTGAATTTAATTATCAGAAAAGGGCCCAAGCGAAATATCGCTCCCAATCTCAAATGTTAAAATATCTTTGTAACGCGAATTACGGGAAATTGATTCAGAATGTTAGGGCCCATATGAACATGAAAATAGTAACAAATTGGTCTGCTGCAAGAAAACTGATAAATTCGCCAAATTACCTGCGCCATACATCTTTTGGCCAAGATGTCATTGGCATTCAGTTAGCTAAAGAGGAAATTGTACTGTCCAGTCCCATCTCCGCAGGGGCTGCAATTTTAGATCTTTCAAAGGCACATATGCTCTCCTTCCATTACAAGGTAATGAAAACACATTATGGTAATCCCAGACTTGAACTGTGCTACACTGACACAGATTCGTTAGTGTATCGAATAAAAACTTATGGCAGAGATTGGAGGCAGGAAATTTCGGAAAATGTACAATTACGTAAACATTTTGACTTTTCAGAATTACCCCCAGCTAGCAAATATTACAGCGCCCAGTACCATTGTGAAACCGGTTTTTTCAAGGATGAAATGAAGGGGAAGAGAATTTTAGAATTTGTAGCACTCCGGGCCAAGATGTATGCAATACGGGTAGAAGGTGAAACAGATGGGGAAGAGGCTACAATTAAAAAAAGCAAGGGAACCCCCAAGCATGCAGTTCAGAACAGGCTAACTTTCCAGCACTACAAAAATATCCTGTTTGAAAACTCCCACACTATGGAACACGGGAATGGTGTCCAGGTATCTGAGGATGGTGGCCATTTGTATATGAAATTTAATTCAATTCGTTCACGTAGCCATCAGCTTTATACTGTGCGCCAGAAAAAACTGTGCCTTTCAAATGACGATGATAAGCGAATTCAATTAAATGATGGTATTCACACACTAGCATGGGGACATTATAGAGCAAAATCATTACTGTCTGAAAACGATGATGATGAGGGTGAATTTTCACAGTAGCGAGGGTTGTTACTATATAAGCTGTAAATACGCTAGGCTAGGTCAGTATGGTTAAAACAGTCAAACATAAAGGACAGGGTCTATTGAACCGTCTTATTGACTCTTTACCATTCGAAGTTCATTTTCCGAAATATCATTTTTGCGGGCCAGGAACAGACTTTGAAAAACGTAAATCGCTAGGACAAAGAGGTATTAATTCTCTGGACAGTTTATGCTTTGCACATGATCAAATATATCATACGACTAAAGACAATCAAAAAAGAAACGAGGCTGATAAACAGTTGGAATTTGGAGCTTGGGATATAGCTAGAGACAATAAATCCCCCCTAGCAGAACGACTTGCTGCCTGGCTGGTAGTTAACGCGATGAAATTGAAGACATCAACAGGCTCGGGCATGCACCGAAGGCGCCAGCGGCGACAGCAGCATACAAGGAAAAAAAAGCCCGCAGTAACTACGAGGAAGAAGAGGAAAATAAGTCATAGAGGAGCGCACCACCTTATTATAAAAGAGGGAGGTTTTCTTCCCCTACTTGCAGCCGCTATACCATACATAACAGCCCTAGGTAGCCTAGTGGGTGGAGGCGCTGCAGTAGCAAAGACCGTGATAGACGCAAAACGCTCCGCAGAGGATTTGGACGAGACTCGCAGGCACAATCGACAGCTCGAAGCACAACGTGCTCAGCAGCAGCAGCAGCAGCAGGCCAGTGGAAAAGGGCTTTACATTCGCCCGTATAAAAGGGGTGGTGGGGGCGGTAGGCCTGCCTCCAGGAATAGGCCAGCCTCCAGGCCTGCAATGCGTGGCCGGGGGCTGTACATTCGCCCATACAGGGGTGGAGGACGTGGTGGTGCCGCCTTGGTGGGCATGCGGTCAAAAAACTAGACGTTGTCCTTCCAAACAAAGCTTTGACCAATGTAGATTTGGAAGGACTCTGTGCACAGGCTAAAATTGTCGGTTTTATTGGAGTGCGAATGCGGGATGAAATCCCAACTAGTGAGCCAAGAGAACCGGAATCTGCAATTATCAACTTGGACTCTAGCGCTCATGATGGAACACATTGGACTGCATACTGGCTGAACGACGAGGGAGCTGTATACTATTTCGATAGTTATGGCAACATGGAGCCACCCTTGGAATGGAAGCAATACTTTGACCACCGCGGCTGTAGAGACGTGTATTACAACACAAATACGTTGCAAACGTACAACAGCGTCATTTGTGGTCATTTGTGCTTTTTGTTCCTGTGGACGATTTCGGAAAACTATAAAAATTCTCGAGCCTAAAGGGGACAGCGTCAGTAGAAGGCAGCATGTCATCGTTTACAGTCACACTCACTGGACGGAATAGTGAACTACATTCATCATTTTTCCCACCCATTGAACTCGAAGGTGCTGGTGCTGGTGGTAATTGGGAAGCAGGTCTGACATCGTTTGACTCGTATTTTTCCATACCCAACCTGGTAGAAGGGGAAAACTCGACCTTATACCTACTAGATGGAAGCGGACACGAGGTACATGACAAAAGTGGTCGATTTGTCGATGGCAAAGACATCCAAGCATTATTGAACAAGATTGTCACCAATGTAAAAGTGGAGTTTTCCAATGATTACGTTGTACTTAAATCGGAAACAGTGACATTGTTCAACTCGGCAGACGACTCTGTATTGATACCTCTGGGATTCAACAAGGGACGTGTACTGCGGGCATCAGTGTCATACACAGCTGATAGACCGCTGAAGCGGACTTGGTCAGCCAGCTTGAAGAAACATGTTGCAGGGGCCGAGCTGACAGCTGGAAGGCAACACTTTTTGTACACTGGAACTGTCTACATGATTCCAACAGGAACCTACGAAATGGATGATTTGAGTCAATTACTAACATCTGAATTGAAAACGCTTGGAGTAGATTTCGAGCTAAAAGTCAATTTGAATACGCTTAAATGTGGAATAAAATGTTCAAAACGAATCGATTTCAATAGGCACGACTCATTTTCGACCCTTTTGGGCTTTAAGCCGGAGCAGGATATGCCGAACGATAAATGGAACTGGTCCAGCGATGTGATACACGTGTTCAATGTGACAACAATCGGTGTGGCAGTGTCATGTTGTGAAGGAGACTATCGCAATGGACAGCCATCGCACGTGGTCTATCAGTTTACACCAGGCGTTGCACCGGGATACCGTTTGACGGAAACAGCGAAAACCGTTACTTATCATCCGGTAATTACTGACAAGCTCGATGAAATTACGGTCCAAATAATCGATCAAGATGGTCGTTTGATCAATTTTCGAGATGAGCTCATTTCCATTCGACTCCATTTTCGAAAGGCCATATAAAACTCGAACTCATACCACAACCATCGCCATTCAATAACATGTTGGTGTTCCGTCATCACCCATATAAAAAGGGCGCACTATCTTCAAGCAGGTTCAGTACAGCTGGTAGAGGCAAAGGTGACAAAGTTCCAAGGAGGAGACTTACACCGGAAAACATCAGCTTTCTTCAGAGTTTAGGATTCAGCGTGAAACCGCAGCAGCAGCAGCACTATGTTGGACATTGATCGACAGCCGGAATTTGACGAAAGGTTGTACAGATTTGAATACCACCCCCATGAACCATACGCATCTGCCAGGTACAACGTTTCGGATGAAATCAGGTTCCCATTTTCACAGCCTGGGGAATATGTGCTTGTATCGAAAAGCTATTTGTACATTGAAGGAAGTTTGACAAAACAGGATCGATTTACTCTCGCCCCAAATGCAATTGCGCAGGCATTTGATGAGATAAAATTGTTGGTAAATGGAGAAATAGTGGACCGAACAAATTATCCCGGAATATCTTCGAGCATGAAAGCATATGCCAGCTACAGTAAATCAGCTATCGACGGACTTCAACAAGCTGGTTGGATGGTTCCATCTTCTAAGGTGGCGTTAAACCCCTGTGTCGACACTGTGAGTGGGAAATTTTCCGCTTGCGTACCATTAAACACTCTGCTGGGTTTTGCCGAAGACTATCGCCAAGTTTTGGTGAATGTACGGATGGAACTGGTACTCAACAGGTCTGCTTCCAATGCCAACATGATTGTACCAAGGCTACCAGTGGCCACCGATGGTGGCACACTATCGACCGGGAGTCCTGAAGTGACAATTGGCAAAATGGTCTGGTATTTGCCATACGTCACGCCGTCTGACAGAGAAAAGGTAAATTTGCTCTCCTTACTTGGAAAAAATGAACCCATCACAATGGGGTTTAGAAGTTGGAACCTGTCTGTTTTTCCTTCCCTACCGACCAACAAAGAGTTTTCTTGGACCATTAAAAACAGCACTGACCTGGAGAAACCTCGCTACGTTCTTTTTGCACTGCAAACTGATCGCCAAAAGGATGTGAACAAAAATGTCAGCTTATTCGACCACTGTAAACTGACGAATCTACGCCTTCATATTGGCTAGCAGATTTTCCCCTACAGTAGAATGAACCTGGATTTCGATACTAAGCGCGTGGCCTTGCTCTACCAAATGTACATGGATTTCCAGCGATCATACTACTCTAAAGAGTGGTCCGAACCTATGCTGACATACGAGGAGTTTATAGCTAATGCGCCGATTGCGATTATCGATTGCAGCCATCAAATTGAATCGAGCACAGGAAACAACGTTGTCGACATCCGAATCGACTTTGAGACCAAGGACACAATTGCACCAAATACTTCTGCTTATTGCCTTATGCTCCAAGATTGTCTATTTTCCTATAGCCCATTGTCTGGGATTGTCAGGCGTGGCATGTAACCAATTTTTTGTCAAATAAAAAAACTATCGAAACTCACGAGCTTGTTTTCTTCACACACACACACACACACACTATAATAAGCCCCAATTCACAGAATCCCTGGTTAGTTTCAAGTATGAGGCTTGTACAGCAAGACGTTCAGTTAGACGTTAAAGATGATGCAGAGGAGGAGAGGAAGGAGGAGGGCTCTAGCGATAATGTAGACTACCTACCTCATGGTCCGTTGTTTGGTAAAAATCCTATAAGAGGACTCGTATGTGGACCATCGGGTTCTGGAAAAACTTGTAGCATCCTTTCTCTATTGCTACACCCAAACGGGTTGAGGTTTGAAAATGTTTACTTATTTTGTCGAACTCCAAATCAGGAAAAGTATAAATTCCTAAGGAGGGTATTAGAGCCTATCGCACCTAAAATCGGCTTCTACTCATTTGGCCCTTCCCCCATTGATGGCCAAGTCGCGCTATTAAGACCGGATGAAATCAAACCTCGCTCCGTAGTTATTTTTGATGACATCATAACGGAAGACTACAAGATTTTGAGAGAATATTTCGCAATGTCCCGTCATTTCGCTCTAGACATATTTTTCTGCACTCACAGTTACGTGTTGGTTCCCAAAAATCTGATACGGATTAATCTTACTATGGTGGTACTATTCAGAATGGACTCCTTGAACGTTCGACACATTTACGACGATCATGTACAGGGGGATATGGATTTCGCCTCGTTTAAAGAGATGTGCAACTATTGCTGGACCCGAGATTCATTTTTAGTGGTGGATAAGGAAGCTAGTTTGAACAATGGTCGCTACAGAATGGGCTTTGACAAGTATATATTGCCCGACGGGTAGGCTTTCAGGACAGTCGGGATGAAATTACAAGAGGAGCAACGTATCACAGCAAGGCTTGTTAAAGCTCAAAAAGCTGTTAGAGACAAGTACAAACTGCTTAAAAAAGGACAGTTTCAAACTAGACTCGACACAGCATCACTGTTTGAACCCTTGAAGGATATTTTTAAACCAGCTCCTCCTCCTCCTCCAGTGGAACAAGCCCCCCGTCTACCGGTTTTCAAAAGTAAGAAACGACGTCGAAGAGTTCGCAGGGTGGTGGTGACTCAACCGCCGCTGCCGCCAGCAGTCGAGAAACCCCCCGAAGTGGTTGCTGAAGAAGATCCGTTTGCCCATCTTGAAGGCGATTATGTCAAAACAGAAAATGACGGTTCCGAACTGTTTATTTCAAACCCCTCAGGCTATCAAACGATACAAACACCCATATCCAGCAGTACTCCGGTCAAATCTTATCAAAGTGAGTTGGAACGGGTTGCCAACACTCCCGAAGGTAAAACCGAACTCGATAAGAGCTTGCGTAAGTTTAACTTGTACTCGAGGCCGTACTTACGAGCTTTACTTACGGGAGTTGTCACTCCGGACATGGACAAAGTCTATGGGCCCAAAGTAAATGCTAATGGGAAGCTAACTTTAGGATCTGAAAATTTAACGATGGATCGTGCCTATGTATATCTCGGGGATAAATTACAATTCCCAGTCACAGAAGGGTTGTTGGATTTGTTATTTCTGAAAATGCCGAAACCTGGAACATATACCGCAGAAGATCGTGCAAATTACAGAGACATGGTTTGGCACA
The DNA here is from genome assembly GCA_954871275.1 of Leptopterna dolabrata. Classification (NCBI taxonomy): domain Eukaryota; kingdom Metazoa; phylum Arthropoda; class Insecta; order Hemiptera; family Miridae; genus Leptopterna; species Leptopterna dolabrata. Next base: position 19,361,159 of record OX940987.1, on the reverse strand, counting down.
GCAATGTCGCCCATCAAAGCTATTCAAAATTTAGATCGCTCAACACAAGTGGACACAAGTACAGATACCTGCTAAAGGAACTGCTCGCTCCTTATCTTGTAAAAAAGGGAAAGGGTTTTGTAAAGGTGACACCAGCTGAACCGAGATACGTGTATTTCGATGATCCCAACGAGCTTGTAGATCGGCTACGCTTGCTGTTTGCCTCAAAACAGGCTGGACATACGGCTCACGACCCCGAAATCTACTCTATACTCGAGGAGTTGAAAGAGTTGGATATCATTGTCTAACCTATCATTACCATGTTGGCAGTCAGCAGGTTTGGTTCTCAAGGAGGAGGAGGAGGTACATCCCCTCGCTCCGCCGGTGGAGGTGGTGGGGAGGATGTGTCTGCTTTAGTGAAAAAGTTAGTTAACAGTGAGATTGCCACCGCTTTGGAAACAGCAGCGTTAAAGTCAAAGGTTTCCGCACTAGTGCAAGAATTGGTTAATAACGCAGTGGCCTCGTTGGATAAACAAGTGGAGACTGCCATCACAAAATTGAACGTCGTAACATCAAAACCGAATATTATTGACGTAGGTAACAGACGTTTGGTTCACCTCAAAGCTCCAATTAATGGATCAGACGCCGTAAATCTAGACTCTCTGCCATATAAAAAGGATAACAAAACTTGGGCCCTACATTTCGGCTCGCATCGCCTCCTCAGCACTGCATCTCCCGTTTCCCCGCAGGATTTTGTCACATTGGCTTATCTGGAACGGCATTATGAGCCTAAAAAGACGACTGGCCGAGGAGGTCCATAAACCGAAGAGAAGACGTTACAAAACTGCGAGAGTATTGATTAAAGGAGTTTTCGACGATTTATGGCAGGGTGATCTTGTGGATTTGAGCATGTACCCAGATGGTGGCTATAAGTATTTGCTTACAGTGATTGATGCGGGATCTAAAATGGCCTGGGCCGAACCACTGCGCAACAAGACTGGTTTGTAGGTGTCGAATGCTCTTGAACGTGTTTTTCAGTCGAGTGGTTTAATACCTAAATATTTTCAGACTGACAAGGGAAAGGAATTTTACAACTCGCGAGTGAATGAACTGTTTCAACGTCATGGAATTCATCTATATTCTACCCATGGCCATGGCCATGCTACTATAGTCGAACGATTTAATCGATCAATCAAGGAACTCATGTTTTTGGAGTTCAGCATTCAGGGTAACACAAAATGGAGGGCTCTAATTCCTGCCCTTTTGAATCGATACAACAACAGGTTCCACCGCAGTATTGGCATGAAACCAGCGGATGTAACAAAGGACAAGGAACGCTCGATTATCCAGAGATTATTCCCACCACCACCTCTACAGGTACGACGACCTCGTTTCAAGGTTGGAGACAGGGTTCGTATCAGCAAGTTGAAACACGTTTTTGCCAAATCTTATTTACCCAACTGGACGAATGAACAATTTATAATAACCCGAGTAAGAGGGGGAGAAGTTCCCACATATTACTTGAAGGATGTTTATAACAAACCGGTTTTGGGTAGATTTTACGAGGAAGAGCTAAGGACTACCGCTTTTCCAGATGAGTATTTAGTGGAGAAAATCGTTAAACGAAGAAGGGGCAAGGTACTCGTTCGATGGCTAGGATTTGACCCTGAACATGATACTTGGGAAAACCCACAAAATATCGAGTGGGGGTAGACTGCATATATACAGTTTCCAAGATTGTTCCCCAGCCAGTACAATGGATTCGCTAATGCTAACAAGTTCCTTCGTTGTTGATCGAGTGAAGAATTTGCAGCTGGTTGTGGGGCTGGTGGATTTGACAACGCCGGTAATTGCGATTCGCCAACAGCGCTCTACACCCTTCTACATTTGTGTCAGTGACTGGGAATTGCTGAGCCACACACTCCCACAGGTGAATCGTAAGGAGGATAACACCTTTTTACATGGGACATACATGAGCGCCACTAGCACACCCCAGCAGCACATGATTTTTAGCTACTATCCGAGTTGGCTTGACAGACTTTTGCACACTGAACCTCACAGCATTACGTTGAATGCAAAAACCACTTCAAATCTGGTGAGTTTATTTCCAACCATTGACGCTGTTCTAGACAAAATGAAGGACTTCACCTCAACTGGTGGTGGTGGTGGGGCCACTTTTCCATCATCCTCCTCTCTACCAGTCAACCCATCGTCCCCACCCCTGGGCTTTTATATAGAAAACACGAACTGATGAGGTTTCAGTTCTCATCCTACACTGCACATGGATTGTGGTGAACACCCGCTCGAACATCTCGTGCAAGGATTTGGACAACTGAAGACTGGGATACCATCGGACGTCACTCGACGACTGAGTGAACTTTGCAGACACATCATCCCGGACAATTCAACCTCAAATCCCCCCACATCAAACGTGACCCTTTTCTTCTTCTTCCCGGTTTCCCCACCAAGTGGACCCGGTGGACTGTTGTATACCTTTCCGATAATCATTTCACTCCTGCTAATCCTTCATATCATACTCTCCGGCCTCCAGTATGGTGGTAGTAAAGGATCACGCGGAAGTGAAGAACAGCAGCTCGGATTATCCCCCTCCTCCCCCTCCTGCGGATGAAGCAACTGGACTCGTGCGGCTTGCCTCTTTACCAGGCTATCACACCTTCCTGAAATATCTACCATACTTGGATTTTTGCAAGACCATGACTCGACTGGATGAGCTGCTGGCCAAAATACACGACTTGGAGCAACAACATCTTGGAGCCCATTTTGCGAATACACCGACTAGTGGATATCATTTCAACACATGTTCTTGGGTATGCAATGTAAATGGAGATGTTGTAGACACATGCGCTTGTCAGTACCTCTCTTTAGCAACTAGCGAATTTATCAGCCTTTTGGATTCGATTGGATTTCAATAAACTACTATTATTCCTACTACGTTGGTTTTCTTTTTTAACCCCCCCCCCCTACTACTCATGGGTGGGTATATAAGAGTGTGTGCATTTTGTGTTCCTGGCCCACAACTAGCAGACTTGTTGAACCAGTAGGATGTGTGACCTCAACAAAGAAACCGGTAGGCTAGCCTCTTTTGTGGATTGGCCCTTGAGCCTACCCTCGGCGAAAGATATGGCTCAAGCAGGTTTTTATTACACTAGGCACAGCGATAAAGTAAAATGTCCATTTTGCAACGTTATTATAGACAACTGGCTGCCTTCCGATATTCCCTTCAATGTACACACACGCTGGAGCCCCAACTGTCATTTTGTCACGACACCCACTGATGTAATTAGTGGCGGCGGCGGCGGGGAAGTCGACGCACCAACGATGGATATTGGATCTTCCAACCGTGTGAACCTGCTGGATTCGTTTGATGGAAGATTTGCCACTTTTACGATGTGGCCAAAGGTATTGCGACATCTCGTTACGGACCTTTGCAGCGCAGGATTCCACTACCATGGGACGATGGGCGACATGGTAACCTGTTACAGCTGTAACGGGTCGATCAGCGAGTGGGAAGTACATGATGACCCTTGGGTTCAACACGCACGATTTTTCCCTCAATGCATACATCTTCTCAATGTGAAAGGAAATGCTTTCATTAATTCTGTAAAACTTGCAGCAGATGATGATTGGAATTAATAAATCTTACAATGAAACAAATTACTGCGTTTGTTGCTTCCTTTACCAGAATACCAACCTTATATAATACATAGTCGATTAAAATACTTACTATAGTTGATTAAGCGTAGCAGCGACAGCAGAGTTGGAGAGGGGCGGCGGGCAGCAATGACGACCGAGGTAAGTTGAACACGTACTACTAGATTATAATGAGATATAGCCGGCCCGCGACCGCACACACACACAAAGCACCTGGTTAAAAGCAATAGTGCGTTTTTGCCAAACGAGGCCCCCGTGCGAATATTTTTGCACTGTAGCTAGGATGACGTCAGTCGCGCGATTTTCTAGTACAGGGGGGGCTGCTGGAATGACGTCAGTCATTTTTGCACCACTTCAACCTCTGAGGCTAAGACCCACCCACCCACTGACGTCAGTTTTCCTGCAGCTGCCGAAAAATTCACCGCCCGTACCCCGCCCACCCACTTGAACGTGCCTGCTGCAAAAAACCACACGCCCGCAACCCCCCGCCCACCCATTTATTACATTCCTGTACTCTTTTTTTCGCATGTGAAAAAGTTTAGGTACAGCCCCTGTGTTATCAGTAAGACCTTCAAAAACCCCCTGTACTTTTATTTTCGCACACCATGGCATCGGCGAAAAAAAAGGTACAGGTATACCCTACTTATGTAGCAGTGAACTTGATTAATTTATTCTCTGCATAATGGATAATTTTTTTACTATTTATCCGCCTACTTAAAATAATACTGTAAACAAGTACATTTCCTTGAAATAACTGAAATAAAATGAATAACCGAAAGCGCTACAAATTATAACTCAACGGATGGTTATTTGTACCTCCTTCTGCGTAGATCACTGTTTTTTGTGATCGCTACTTACTCTCGCGCTTCCCCTAGGAAGCCCTAAATTTTCGCACACGAAAATAATAAACCAAAGTTAGAACCAACATTTCGTGAAAGCAATGGGTCCGCAGATAAAGAGCCTCACGCATAAAACTGGCCACACTAGGTATGTTTCAAGTTCAATCAAACAAGTGAGAATTCGGAAATTCAGAAAAGATAATAACAATCTCATATTATATAATATTCGGTTTATCCGTCAATGGTGCCAATATAGGCGCATAATAGTTAGCCAATCAGTGATTCAAAATTAGCTGTTCGTGCATTTTGTAATACCACTGTAATGGCGGCACTAAACGCTTGTAGCAAATTCGTATGGTTTAAAAAGCATACTTTCAAAATTCCCGAATCCCAATCCAAATCCAATCAACCAATCACAATTAATCACACGAGCATGGAAGACGAAAGTGTTTTCTACCTTTGGCAATTTACAGTTGAGAGTGAATTTGTAGCATTTTTCAAACATGGTTTTTCTAAGATGTTGCACTAATGTCTACGTTCGTATAATACATCGCAATCGTCTATCGGACGATCGTGTTGGTAATTTCCCAACCTTTCTCGCTTCCTAATTAGGGCTCTTGGCGATATCACAATGAAGTACCAGCTAATTTCATTAAGTTGAACGTCATCAGTGAATTGAAAAAACGTGTCTGCGGCAATCGAGGAAGAGGAGCCACTTGAGTGGCCGAGACTGATTGCCGGCGGGCGGCGCGTATGGAAATGTGCGTGATGCCACCTTTCCGTGAGCTCTGTTGTTGTCCTTGGAAAGAAAAAATCCACCATATGGTTTTTGGGAGGGGGTTGAAAGACTCATCTCGACTAATTACAAGAGCCCTCCTGCAGGGGGCTACGAGCATTTTGAACGGGAGGGGTCTCAGCAGAAGATGAGCTGGGACCGCCTGATGGGTCTTGCGGCTCCCTTGGGATCCCATGGATGAGCCGAGATAGAATTCGAATAAATTATAATTCTCACTCGAAATCACACATCGACTGTGGGCGAGAGACAACCCATAACTCAATTTTTTGCCAAAATGAGGTTTCTCTACCAGTGGGCTTTTCTAGCGATTCTGAAGCTCATAGCGGTGAAATGTAAGCTAGAAATAATTTTTCCTAAGTAAATATTTTTAGTTTTTCCACACCTCCAAAGGTGAAACAAAATAGCTGGATATTCCGAGCGTGACTTCCGTTATCTTCCGTATTATTGACATCAACTCAAGTTACTGTGATTAAGTATGTTGGACTATTTACCCGTTTTAACATGACATTCGTGAGAAAAACGTTATTTATTTATATATGCTGATAATAGGCCAACTCCCGTTCTAACAGGAAAAATTATTTGGGATATAATTCATTGTCTAGTGAACTCTTGATTAGATCTAGAGTTTGTCTCTCCGAAAACCACAAACCTTATTATTAATTCAATGAATTTACCTGGAGATACGGTATGTCAGCGTGATTTTCAATGGTGTTTTCCAGCCTCTTGAATAGCCCATTTTTGATAGACAATTTTAGATGTTTATCGCGCACATAAATCAACATGGGGATTGTGAATGAAGCATGATTTATTGAATCATAAATGCTACTGGTACTGGCCAAGTAACCGTGCGGTCTAATGCATTAGCGTCAAGCCAGCCGCACATGCGGGATTTGCCAAATACCGAATTTTTGGCGAATTCCAAGTTACTCGGCTTGGTAATTGCCAAACGGCGAGCACCTTGAGCCACACATGCGGGTGTTTCGCCGAGCATATACCTATGCTATCCTCGGAAAGGACGAATTCGATGGAAATAATCTGGCGGGAATCAGTTAGCAAGAATGGACGTGAATGAACTCGCGATCGTTGCAGGAGCATTTTTTGTAGTTCTGAGTGCTGGGTACCTCCAGCTGAAGAAGAAGAAAAAGAAGAAGAGAACAGTAATATGTGGATGGTGTCACTACACATATTACAACAATGTTGATATTGTATTCTCATACAATACATATTTGTGGTATTCATATTTCATCGTATGGAAGGTTAGGTAGTGAACCACGGGAAAAAATGTGGATCACAAGGGAGGAAGGATTATGTGATTCACAGAGAAATGATTCTCGAGTTGGGGAGCTTTGAACCCGAATGTGCGGATGGGGCTGATACTCGACGTTTGGCAAACATTCGTCTCCTTTGAAACGGGCTACTTACCGACTCTGGCCGGAGCACCCGAACATCGAATATTTGCGGTTTGGCAAACCGCGAACATCCATCCACACTAACAGGTATTCGGCGAACTTTTGCACGGTGCTCGGCGAACTCCGCATGCGTGGAGCCGGCTTCAAGGAACCGAGTTCGGCTCCCGGCTCGGCTGACAATACAATAACTTCCTCAAGTAGAGGGTTAAAGCTGTGAGTCAACATAACAGGTGACTATTCTGAATCCCTCTGGTGGTGCAGACTCACTTAACATGCATAAACCTGCTTTTTTCGTTATAACTATTTTATTATTAATGAGCTTGGACATCAGTATCATTGGGGATAACCAAGGCTCCTTTTAGATTTTACGTTCCTCTGTAGGTTTTGGGTCGGAGTTTTGCATCACTTGATTCCACGGGATTTATGGAAAGAAGGGAAACAATTTTCCCTTGATGGGAAAAACAATAGATCATGGATATGTCCAGTACCTACTTAATGCTTACAAGTACCTACTACTCAATAGTATACCTACCATGTAGTGCCTTTTTTTTTCACATTATTAGTTCATTATGGTTACTCTTAGCAATATTAGTTTATAACTTAGCGTAACAAATCAGCTTCCCTTGACACAACAATGGTTTAGGGATCATGAGATGTTGTGATATAATGAGAGCATTCCAAAAAGTGGCGAACGATTATCGTGCTATGAAAACTAAGGTAGGTACACGTCGCTAGTAACGCATTGGTTGTACGTGAAAATCAATAGAAAACCTCAACCTCAACGGATCTATTACTAGCGGATTCTATATTCTTTCTCGCACGATGTTCTCTAACCCGTTTAGCAGTTTGTTTCTTCTGATAATTTTTTATATTTTCCATCTCTTCAGCATTTTGTTTCTTTTTCTTGTGCACTACTTTTCTCTCCTTCTGCATTTGCTTGTATCTGAGTAATTTTTCTTCATGTGACATATAGAAGATGTACCTGGCTGAGACTGAATGAACTCATTTACTTTTTGGTCCAAATGGCGTTTACGATATTCTCGTGAACGCTCAGTAGACGTTCTTGTTTGTTTTCCTCTAGGCATTTTATCATTAATCACTTTTAACTATCTTATTAACTATGTTTTAGATTTACCTATCTTATAAGCTACATAAATATACTTGAGAAGATACCCGGCTGAAGCAGATTTGATGTAGAGGAGTCGTTGTTCTATACTTGGCTGAGACTTCTAATTGAATGGAGTTTCTGATACTCGGCTGAGACTTCCAATCGAAATCGTTCACGCTCTAATTCAAGCAACGGTGTACGTTAATATTGAACAATATTATCTACCTGTACAGACACCATAAATGTTGAATTTAAGTAGACGTTCATAGTATTCAGTAACTTCAGTTAAACTGCATAAATGAAACTAAGAAATGATAACAATCAAATGTGATAAGAGCGCTAGTGTCACGTATTTCCTAGTATTAACAGCGTCATTCGGTCGTGTTGGAAATCGTTTATAGAAACCTATGCATTCATGTTTCTGCCAAACGAAAATTTTGTGCGTAAGGAGGGGGAAATTTGTAGCTTGAGATGTGTACATATTTCACATAAATCAAGAGCTTTCCAACGAGTGGCGAAAATTGCGGAAGTTACATTTACCTACCAACGGGTCGGTTGTACGTGAAAATCGGGGCGTTGCATTTTGTGTGGAGAAAAAACAGTGTCGCGAAAAGTTCGTTGACCCGCGGAGAAAAAAAAGTGTCGCGAAAAATTCCTTGACCCCCAGCCAAAAGACATATCCATGTCAAAAAAAAAAATCCGGAACGCTTCTAAATGATGCATTTGGTTGGAGTACCAAATACACGAAACAGGCCATTGAAACTCAATTTCGAGCCTGAAATTCGTGTAAAGCGTCGGAATGTGGACAATCGACCCACTCGCAAAGCTCGGAGTCAGTTTAATGAAAACAATTTGTCGGCTGCCTCGTCCGATTACGCCCTTCGCCCCCTCCTGACTCGTTTTCATTGACACCCCTGAAGTATTAATCCGCCTGTTAACCTCCGTAAAACGGCAGCGGGAAACGCCTGTTTTTCCGCCGTTCCCCGGCTCGGTAATGGAACTCGAAAGTCGATTTAACATCAAACACCGGAGAGGGCTCCCTGTAACTCTTCTCGGCTCTTCCGACCGGGCGTTTTCAAACTGCCCTTTCAAGCACGACGCGTAGCACATCAAACAGTTTTACACCAAACCGCAGCAATCACTTCATCTGTTGATCGTTGGAGTGGTCAAATTGAGCCTAGCGACCAGTGACGAAATAGGTCGCGGGTTAGTGCAACGAATATGTTGCCCAATGGAGGCGAGTTATCTCCATTAGGTAACGTGATTTAACATAGCTGTCAGTAGCTTTTAAAAAAATCGAATTGTATGGTAGGCAATCGAGTTTGTTGTCTTCAACTCCCTCTCACACCCCCCTTGAGTACTCTGAACTTTCCCAGGTTGCCAAACAATGCCACCGTGGTTTATTTTATTTTCTAGATAATCATTCAGATTTGTTCTTTCGAGTTTGTTTCTTTGTAAAAACAAAAATAACCACACCCCACTATAGCACGATTAAGCAAGCGAATATTGGGTAAGCGGGTCATCATGTTATGAACGGCTGTACATCGCTTTGCCACCTCCTGTTGTTAACCGTGCTCGAGGTCGCAGTTCGTTTCGCCATATGAGTAAACATGTCGTGTCGTCCACCTCCTAATAATAACATAGTTTTCATAAATAACTAAATTTTGTGGTAATTTCGAGTTGTAGTGAAAAGGGAGGGAGGTTCTTGAAGATATTTCTACGAGTGATGAATTTTGACTCTGAATTACCTACGCGTAATACCGTTCGCCAGTCTTTCCTTGCTGTCCATTGCGAGGGTGTAGTTTTCATCTTGGTCAAAGCTAGTTTCGGCAAACAAAAATCAATAGATTTGGGCTACAGGTTATTCGCGACAAAAAAAAGGTGCTGCATGTGCAGATCTTTTACAAATGTTGAGGGAAGGTGAAGTTGATGAGTTAAATATACACGAAAAATAAAGAAAAGGTTGACAACAGTAAAAAGTAAATAGCAACAAGTAGTGAGTAAGTGGGGGAGTAGTAAATGGGTAGTATTTTGATATATTTATATATTATGTGTGATGATTTCTGACTTTAAGACAACACCTATTCAAATATAGGCAGAAATGTAATGTAATATAACATTAAAAATGCTAGTTTACTTTATTTTCTCTACTCTAACACGGGTGGCGAAATGATGCAAAGCTGATGGTTTCTAGGTGGCGAGGCGAAGTACAACTTCCAGGCCTTAGATGGCGAAAGCGAAAACAGCGGATATGAATCTTTTATGAACGCGTTCTGAATTTCGGCATATTCGCCGTTTACTTGCAAGGGAATTTTTAGCTGATGGGAGTACGATGAAATCGGAAACGAATTTCCGAAGGACAGATCAGTCCCAATGAACAGAGGTCAAGAGAAGTTCAGAACTATTATCTTTCACCAGTTTTTTACGGGCATCTTCAGTGCCCGTTTACCAAAACGAAAAAGTAAAAAACGTAAAAAAATAGGTAAGTATCTGAGTATTCCAGTTTGTAAATTATTCGCTTAAGCCATGAAACTGTAGTTTGAACTTAAAATAAATTTGCTCCTCTTACAGTGTGCCTACCACTTGCACTCAAAACTCTCAAAATGACCTCATCTGCTTCGATGATTTTGTAGATCACTGAGAATGCCAGATTATTTTTGAGAGTTCTGAGTGAATAATATAGAAACAATATAAACCTTTCAAAAGAAGCATAAGGCACGAAGCTAACCCAAGTCTGGGAACAAGACTAGAAAAATCAAGGCATATAATATACGCTAGGCAAATCACAGACTTCGACAGGATCAATAATCAGACAATATTGAGTCTTGTCATAAATAACCAGCTGTGATCAGTTGTCGGAAGTGCAACAAGTAGGAATACAACAAAGAGAATAATAAATTTACAGACCAAAATACGTATAGTGTAGTATTAGTAGTAAAGTAAGTAGTGTATGCAACTTGGTTTCCTTTTGATATTGAATTCAGAGCTCTGAAGATACCCGTTCACTGGGTGAAATATGAAGAGCCAAAAAAAACTCTTCGGAACTGAACCACTCTACCCTTACTCTCACAACCCAAGTTGGTGGTTCGGAGCTCCAAATTATCTTCAGATGCAATCAACAAGTTGACTTATTCGGCTTTTCTGCTACTGTCGGCAGTACAACATCCATGTATCTAGTATCCACGATAAGGGTGAGCAGAGCTCATCTTGGGGGAGTCGGAAAGGTTGTGGAAGGGACGACAAACTGTAAGATGATGACCAAAAAGGGCAATCTTGGTTGCTAAGCGACCGCCCGATAGGGGGTGCGAAGGGTCTTGCATTTCCTCCCGCACCAGACTTCCATTTCATTTTGATTTCATGATTATTCACCACGCGATTCACACCATCACACACAGCAAGGTTAACTCGTTCACGGAGACGAACATATTAGCAGACTTGATTATTAGTCTAACTAATTCACAATCAGAAATTGCACGTTCTATCCCATCCGATTTCCGGCCTAACACTTTTGTCCAACTATATATTTCGTCTACGTATCTATATTATATTTCCTTAAGAAAATTTAATTTGTGCAGAAATTATAAAAGTACTTAGGAACTGACTCTCTGGTGGGTTCGCATGTATTTCTCATAAACGTTCCAAGTCATTCATGGACTGGACTTTTCCTGGTGATGAACGCGAAGTACGTCTATACGAGTATACCGAAATAGTAGATTTTTATCAAGCGTTACCTGCCGGTAATATCTTGAAATACTTCTTTATATGGACACTGAATGGATATTTAGAAGAAACTCGACCTCACTGAACATGGTGATTTGAATCAGCCGTTCCTACTATGACAATCATAATGGCCTGATTACTGTTTGATTTAGTCTCATTTTTATCATGTTTTTCGGTTCAAGCTTCAAGATCTTCCTGTAAAGTTAACCTTCAAGTGAAGATCCATAACTATTCTGATTTTTCATAGAACAATTATTCTCAAGTTCCCAAGCTGTATGTGGTGTTCAGAACCTTTCAACCCCTATTAATTCTAGACGCGATGACTCTAGAGGCTCTAGAATTATTTATATAGCCAAGAATACTTTTGCGTGAAAAATTTATCAAACATTGAACTCTTCTATTGCCCAAAATTGGAATGAGTAGGTACAATAAAGCCTAAACAACTAGGGTGCTGTTGGGTAATATTGAGGAAAACTTCTCAAATTTTGATTATGGTTAAAACGGTGGAAACGGTTCAATAATGAAGAACGTTGAATGGTTGTTTGCACGTTTCTCCAAACTTCGCTCATTACGTCACGCCGCATAATTGGTAATCATTTTCGGCGAAGTTTCTTTTTCGCGAAGCTTTCCAATGTGGCATTTGGTTAAGCACTCCTAAAATGTCTACAGAAACGTTAGTTATACATCCTATCTGCCAACCACATCCGAAAAATATTCCATTGTTTGCTTCTGGCGTAAAATAGAAAGAAAAAAAATCATAAATCATCCCACCCTCTTTCTGCCCTTTTGGAGCGTCACAACGAAGAATGGGGGTGTGATTGCACTTGAATCAAAACATTAACAAGTGCGGGTTCTTCTTTAGACCGCCTGGTGGCGCTAGAAGTAACAGATGCGACCGTCCTCTATGTAATAGAGACATATTGGCCGGGTCGATGAGGGGTGGGAAAAATGTTCGCTTCTTCCCATTGTAAGTATTGCATTACCTTCCCCTTTTAATGCAGTACGGGACAATGCACATGTGTTAACTTATGGGCGTACCTCGAGGGCTTCGGGAGGAACATGTGCTAACCGAATTATTTATGTAGTAAGGGGCCTCTGTCAACAATGGAATCCCTAATTGTTTGGTCGATACGGAAACTTGGTGTGCGGATGGTGGAAACCCCTAAGACCGAAATTCAACATTATAATCGGAATGCGATATCGCCAATATCCATGAGTAGGTTAACATCAGCGTTTTCATCAAAACTCCAAAGCCATGATTTGACAAAATATCTAGTGCAAGCGTCGAGGTTCTGCACCCACTGGGTTTGCACTTGGCTGCTTATCGTGAAGGACATATAACACTACACCTCACAATAATATCCTCCCTCACTTACATAGTGGAAAAGGTATAGCTTGGAGATATCAGGGAGGTGGCCTTGTGGCCGCCTGCGGGACTGCGGGTTGAGTTCTGGCAGGAGGCAAATAATCATCTGTGTCGACTGAGTTATTTGCGGGTCGGCTACTTTGAGGTGTTGACGGTGTGTCTGTCCTGTCTTGGTGATGGAAAAACGAATGAATTCCAACTCCGTATGTAAATTAAAGTAAAGTAACAGCCATTTCAGGCTGGGGCTTTTCGTCCGACTGCCCTGCCAGCGTCGCGGACGTGATCAGCTGTCCTCCAATGGAGGATCAGAATTCGATCTGGTCATTTCGCTCTTCACTTGGCTACTCATTGCCTCGTCCCCTTGAGTGGAGAGGGGTTCGCCCAACAGCTGCATGGGTCATACTTGGACGTGTCACCACGTGTCACGGCGGTCACCCATCCAAGTACTAACCACGCTCGAGGTTTCTTAACCGGTGATCTCACGGGAACCGGTTTATTCCACCTCATAAGGCCGTTGGAAATGACAAAGTAACAAAAATGATTCAGTAATTGATACAAGTAACTCCGTATGTAGATCAGGCAGAACGGCACACGTCTTCGTGGAACCTCCTGATCTTCGAAAATGGTCGATATGCCTCGACTATTTTTCCCACTGTCCAGTACAGCATCATTACTGAAGCACAGCCAATTTCTGAACAGACGATTGTGATTGTGAACTTGGTGCTGCTCTCTCGTGTTTCACAAATGCGAAGTCCAATTTGCCCCGGCAACACACCTCGACACGTCAAGAGGTCACTACACTGCTGGGGGACACTGACAAGGAAATGCCAACCTACCCGTTCTCAGCACGTCTGACAGCGAAGCGCGGTTGCCTGCCGGCTTCTAGAATGAAACATCATATCAATAAGTGAGAAGCCCCGGGTTCCCGCATAACCACACGGCCACCGTCAAAGCCACCCCTGGCAAACCGGTTGGCAGGTTCCTCGCGGCATCTAATTGTGCGGCATTGTCAATATGATGCCTCCAGGGCTGTTGGTTATTCCGAGTGGGGACGCGGGACAGCTTTCTATTGATAATTGAGGGTTTGTTAGCGATTCTAGGGAGAGGCATCGATTCTCTTACCTGTCGATTATCACTGGGTCCGACGGAGTTTCGTTCCTGTTGCCGCAGCTCTTCTTATCACAGCATCGACTGCAACAAACACCATGTAAATAATAAAATATTATATTATAAACTCACGTCCTTAAAATTTGAAATACATTTTCTGCACCAAGTTCAAACGATCGATTTACTGTAATTTATTTTAAATTTGTTTGCTCTAATGGTGTTGAATAATATTATTTTCTCGTTTGTTTTTCCGCGCTGTATTTATCCGTTTAATTTGGCTTGCACGTACTCAACAAAATAAATAACTAAATAAATAAATAAATGCCTTCGAAGTGGAAGGTTATATTCAGAAACAACTATCTAGCTGCTCAAATCAGCTGGTCGCTGTAGTCAATTTCTTTCCTATTCAATCTACGAAACTTAAATTTGAGATGGAGTTTATGAGGAAACTGTTGGTAAGATTGATAGGCCTGGATCCCCACTTCCATCAGCTGATAGGAGTTTTCATACGAATAGAGTTAGAAATTAATTCAACTGAAACTAATTAAATCATCAGTTTTACAAGGCTCACTTTTCTGACCAAATCACTGGTAACATGTTAATATATGGCCTGGTTGAACGATTCAATGGCAAACTGCATGCTAGCTGAGAGAAAGGAGTGAACTTACGGCTGTAGAGAACAGTGTGTATAGTAGAGTGGTCACAAAAAGTCAACTTTCGAAATTCAATCGTGGCAACCCCCTAAAAGGTGCCATTTGACTAGAAAATGAGATTCCCAAAGTTTTAGGTCGATCGGATAACATTAACCCGTGCCGCATCGAGGTTGAAGTTTAGAAAAACTCCCTTTTTTTCATAAAAATATTATTTCTTTCCTCATAACATAGTAACCATTTGTCCTAGAGACTTGAAATTGGTCTTATTTTATTTGAAATGTTATCTTCTTCAACTTTTACTCCAATAATTTTTTCGCTAGATCCTATAGATTTTATGTTATTCAGCTTTTCCCATCGCAAAACGTGGTCCGTTTCAGCAAATGTGCCTTTTTACGCATACCCCTAAAAACCACACTCCAGACAATGAAATCGACCTCTAGGCAATTTGATACTTCTTTATCACTCTGGTATATTGAAAATTGATACATTTGAATCTAATATATAATATTTGGAGGGGGCAGGGGGGAGATGGGTGGGTGGTGGGTGCTATGAAATGCACAAAAAACAATAAAAATTATGTAAAAAGTGTTTTAATAATACAAATTGAAAGTTTTTTGTATAGAAAATAATAGCCTGGAACTTATTTTACAACACAATATATCTATTCCAACACCACTGAATTTGCCTTGGCGTAAATATTTATTATGGAACAAAATTTATCTTTTTAGAGATCAATTGTTATTAACTCAAAAAGAAATGAAAGGAATTATAGAAGAAATTTGTGTTTTTATAATAAATATTTACGCCAAGGCATGGTTCAATGCCCCCAAACCTGCTTTGGCCCCTAAACAAGATCTGGAAATGTTGAAAGCATTAGTAGAGTATAGGAAAATTGACACAGAAATAGCAGATAAGGCTTTGTAAAAATTTGTAAACCATCTGTGGTACCTCAGCTCAGAGAAAATAGCGTTCTCGTTTTTCGACCACACTTTAGACGACAACATTAAAAAAAGTATGGCCATGAAATTATTTTCCCTAGGTGAACCCGATAGTGAAATTGATGGTAGGGATAGAAAAGCGATTTTAGATTTTGCACATGTAGAGCAAATTATGGATAAGCAACTTGATTTTTTTGTCACCTCTCAAACCTTGAATTTTTTCAAGCGGTTTTCCATAGAGACAGATTTTTTAAACACCGATACACGCTTATGGAACAAAAATCCTCATTATTTGCATGCTAAAACATAGTGAACGGGTAGTCAACGACACTGCTGAAAGAGGAGTGAAATTGATACAAGACTTCAACTCTTGCTTGACAAAAGACGAAGAACAGCGCCAATTTTTATTACAAGTTGTGTCAGAATGTAGGAAAATTTACCCTGATGTCGATAAAGCCTAACTATCTAAGCCAAATGTAGTTCTAAATTCAGTGGTGTTGGAATAGATATATTGTGTTGTAAAATAAGTTCCTGGCAATTATTTTCTATACAAAAAAACTTTCAATTTGTATTATTAAAACACTTTTTACATAATTTTTATTGTTTTTTGTGCATTTCATAGCACCCACCACCCACCCATCTCCCCCCTACCCCCTCCATATATTATATATTAGATTCAAATGTATCAATTTTCAATATACCAGAGTGATAAAGAAGTATCAAATTGCCTAGAGGTCGATTTCATTGACTGGAGTGTGGTTTTTAGGGGTATGCGTAAAAAGGCACATTTGCTGAAACGGACCGCGTTTTGAGATGGGAAAAACTGAATAACATAAAATCTACAGGATGTAGCGAAAAAATTATGGAAGTAAAAGTTGAAGAAGATAACATTTTAAATAAAATGAAACCAATTTCAAGTCTCTAGGACAAATGGTTACTATGTTATGAGGAAAAAAGAGTATTTTTATGAAACAAAGTGAGTTTTTCTGATCTTCAACCTCAATGCGGCACGGGTTAACGTTATCCGATCGACCTAAAACTTTGCGAATCTCATTTTCTAGTCAAATGGCACCTTTTAGGGGGTTGCCAGAAGTGATTTTCTCCAAAAAAAATTTTGCCTATTGCCTTGTGACCACCCTACTGTATAGCTTTCTACAGCCTAGTTGGACCTATATATTAAGGGTTCTGACTCCTGTACGTAAGCTGACAGGATCTAACCCCAACCCAGTCATCCAATTATGCCAAGGAATTTCAAGAAGTTACAGAAGTTAAGTAGTAGTGTACCGCCAATTGGTGGATGCGGATGGTTGACGAGGGTTTGAGCTAAAGATTTTCAGCAAATTGATCCGGGAGTCGGACATCGAGTTTGGTAGGATCTAAGTGATACTCTCATCTCCAACTATAATCTTTTATATTATTTGGAAGGCAGCAAGAGAGCTTAGAAAATTAAACACGGGCTTACTGTTTGAAGCCCCAATATGGCTGTTAGGTGACCAATACTGGCGCCTCCCGCTTGCTATCGCTAACCTGTACCACCATTTGTTGGTTGGCTGCTAAGGATTTCTGATCACCAGCACGCTGGACGGTTTCACGTTTACAGTAGAAATCACACAGCCTCCTTCTTATACTAAGGAGTTTAGCCACTTCCGTATAGGTACCCCGTTAAAACTTGTAGCTATCATCAATCACCAGTAATGGACCCAAGATAGGCTAAAAATAATGGGGAAATAGATATCAAAGCGGAAAAGTGATTATTTCCGTGAAGGCCAAAGGAAACAACATATAACAATTTGTAGGAGTTATAACCAGGCTTAAGGGGTGACCCTCTAAGATTAGGGGGCGGAGCGTATCCCAGGGGACCGTCTTCGGGAAGATGTGCGCGTGTTCCTGGTGGCTGTCGGGTACGCGGAGGGGAGTGACGCAACTTACATCTCTAGTCCATTAGTTTTTAGTCTTCCCCAGTCACCCAGGGCCCAGGAAAAGGGCATTAACATATTGCTGGAAGTGTTACTTTGAAGAGGGGCGAGCTCTCGTGTGGGGGACCTGGGAGGTGACTCAGGGCCTTGAAACCATCATTTCCTATTCCGACACTTCCCGTTGAAACCCTCGTCAGTTCTACGATTTTCGCTTCATTTTTTTTTTTTTAAAGTTTATTTAAAACCTTTTTGTGATACCTATCTAACACAAAAAACAGTGGTAAGGGAAGATTTTGAATTTTCAAAGCTTAATCCTGAGCCTGGGGTCATTGAAACCCTATACAAGGCCATGATTGATGGGTAAAATTCAAGTCGAACACTACCTATACAAGAAATCCTTCTTTCGAAAGGTGTGTGTAAAAACTTAATAAAAAATTATGGTAATAATCATTCTGATTTTCAATATTAAAATTTTCATAAATATTCGGATTTTGTATATGGTACCTAGGATGCGATCGGCTTCATAACTTGGAGGCCATGTTGTTAAGAATGATGGAGTTGTAACTTTTCTCATTATTTATTCGTGGTCTATAACAGGTACCTACATTTCTGTTGATTTTGAATTGTGGAGCTTATAATATTAGCAGAAGTCATAATCACACAGCCAGTCAGTATATGATGGATCACCCGTTAATTTCGGGGGGGGGGGGGGGGGTGTAGAACGGGTTAAATTTTATTCAATCTCAGCCCTCATTTAATTTCTTTCTTCAATCATTTTAAATATAAATGAAATGGAATGTTGATTGACGTCTTCACGTTTCAGTCCTCTAGAGACTTGAAGTGCCCAGGGGCCGTATCGTCTACCCCGTTCGGGATTATTCAAATCACTCGATCCCCCTTTCAGTCAGTATTTCCTTCCGAAATTTGCATATTTCCTTCAAGAGCGTTAGTCCAGAAAATGTCCATCTGAAGGGATCGATTGTCCGTCCGATGGGGATATCGTCGTATAACGGTTTTAAATTAGCTGTGATCCTCCCCTCAATCGAATAACTTCCAAACTTGGAATTCAGGTAGGTAGCTTTTAAGATAGGTGCACGGTGATGGTAGATTGAGTCGGTGTACCTAATAGATCCATTCGAATATTACATAATTTATTATGATATGATTTATTTTCGTTTAAACTCGAACTAAAGATTTGTTTGAGACCACCCGGAGCATTGTAGGTCCAGCCGTCCGTTTGCACCGAAAAACTTCGTCAACATGATAGCGAATGAAATTGTGTAAATCCGGCCCAGATATCATTGCTAGGGAAACCCTGATTCTAATCACGGATGGCTGTGATATTATATCGATTGAAGAATCATAGCTCTTTCGGATTTTGTTGATAGGTACTTTTGCATCTTGAACAAACGTTATGCTTCATGAATAACAACAAATAATTAATGACGGAATTATTGAATCCTGCGCATTTTTATGAAACTGTAATTCCCGGACCGGCTCCAGTACCTACTCGATTTAGGGCTTTCCTGGGGGAAGCATGAGGGTAGGTATTGACCACGGGAAACAGTGACCTACGCAGAAGGGGCATCTACACAGGTAAATAATAAACCTTTGTGTAATAATTTGCAGCTTTTTTTGCTTGATTCCAAAGGGTCATTATTCAAAATAATAAACCGAAAGTACTCCTACGTCACTTCGAAAAAGCTTTTAGTTCACGTTGCCGATTCATATCTAATATGAAACTGTAACATGAGCAACACTTTAAAGCTCGCTACCATTAAGAAGCTTGTAGATCGAGTAACGCTATTCGTTTATGACCCAGACGTTCCTACTCCGATTAGTTCCTCCGGGTAGGTACATACAGTTCAGTACTAGCTGTATACAATTCCGAATGCTGACTGAAATGGTCTCAATAATAATATCCTGCTTGTACCCACCTGAAAATTTTCGATAGGTAAGCAACAAATACCTACTAACTACTTTAACCCCTGCTACTAAAGTGCTCACAGCTTCAAGCAATTAGGTACTCATCCAGTTACTTCAATGCTGCGTCGGTCCACTATACAACAATCCTGCACTTGAAATCAAGTAATAATTTACAGAGAATAAGTGACAGAGTCAACTTACATACTCCTCTGAAACGTACTTGTACAGGTACAGGGCAAAAACACTACATTCATCGTGGCATCAACATTTCTACTCACTGCCCAACTCACTAAAATCAATTTATTAAACCAGCCCAGTTCAACCTGGCTCTGAAAAAAATTATATATGTTCTAGACTCTTGCAGATGATCCTGATTGTTTTTACCTAATACTGATCGCTTTTACCTTAATTTTTACAATTTGTGGTTTTTCTTCACATTTTATTTAATTAGTAAGTATTTCCTTTATTTTTCTCTGTTCTTACAAACTAAATATACTGCATATTATAGATCAATATTGATCTTAAACGTTACCGTGTTTTTTCTTCTTTTTTCTCCGCATCTCAATTTAAACCTCACTTATTCTTCTCTTTTCTAGTAACTTTATGTTGAATTGGAAGACGGATCTTGTGTTACCTTTTTTGTTTAGGAGAGTACCTACTGTAATGCGACTCCTCCCGTTATCAAAAGTTTTGTTAAAAAGGGGAGTAGCATTTGTTTTGTTGTTGCATTTAGGAGGGATTATTAATTTTGCACTATACTTAATCTAATCAATCATTTCAATGGAGCTATGCTTACTAAATGAACAGAACTACGTGAATACTAAATATAATTAAAGGATAAATAAAATGAAGCAGATGAATTATATGGACCTTACCTGCACATGACTTCGTGCGTGAGTAAAACCCTACACATTTCCGGGTTCTTGTCTTGACCTTCGTAAATTATCGCCTGCGAACACATAGAAAATAAAGTGAGCGTTAGTAAATGAGCAATGATTATCAACAACACAAATTACTGGAATCAAACGATCTTCAGTTCAACTCATGAATAGGATTACAACGTTGAATCAAGATCCATGAGAGATTCATGTAGGCAAAACGATTCGAGAACAGCCACACCGTCACACTCCTCCCCACGTGACATACTTCTGGTACTTCTGCTGCCCGGAAGTATGACAGGGAAAAGGGGGAATGAAAAGTAGTATGAAGTTCTGATTCAGGAAACGACATCTGAACAACTTCAAGGTGACTAACCTTCAAGGTAATGGTACTACCTCAATAATATTTACTGGTGGAGAACAATGCTCCTACATACGAGTATTGGCGGAGAAAAAATGTTCAGATGTTGTTGTCCATTGAATTGTGCTCATCTGGGCAACCTGCATCGTTAGGATGGAACAATCAACTATTGGGGCACCGACACACGGCATTACTCGCCGTCAGATGAGCTCTATATATTTTAATTATATTGACACTTTAAAGGGAGGAAAGGGGGTGGGGAAGCCAATAGATGCATGTATTATCAAAGGGACAGGTTGTTAGTAAAGGAATCCTTCTGGAAACCTTTGGGAAAGCCCCAAAAAACGGATGGAGTATGGTGAATTACTTAGCGCATACTGCCTAATCACGCTCTGCAACAACATAAATTCCTGGAATCAAACGCTCTTCAGTTCGACTAATGAATAGGATTACAACGTTGAATCAAGATCCATGAGAGATTCATATGGTAGGTACGTCTCGAGAGTTCCCCCCCCCCCCCCCTATACCAGTGAGACTATCACCGGCTAAGAAGGGATATCGATTAGGCTTCCACCAAACGACCCCGTCTCCACAGGAAGAAAAAAGGACTCGAGAACAGCCACACCGTCACACGTTTCAATGTTGAAACGACGGTATAATTTGAATAAATTCTGTCAGATTTGATCATTGGCAACGACTATACTCAGTATTTCAATATTTACAAAAAACGGCTTGTTGAGGGGGGGGGGGAAGGGCAAAAAATAACCCAAATTTGAGTTTACAATTCAACTTTTCTCAAATATAATACGAATAGGTCCCTAGTCGTATACGCCGTGCGTTACTCACGTCATGTGCGTCACCTAATTAGTAAATTCCCTCAGTGGGTCATGCTGCATGCTTGGAGATTTTATAATATTCTCGACCATAATTACAATGTTTAACTAAGCCGCCATATCTCCAAGCCGAAGCTAGAATTAGAACGCACGCCCCTTTGATCCCACCACCGACACTGACCCGGTCCTCCCGACCAATCCCCTCGCTCACCAAATATTTCAAACAGTTCTACCAACCGACCGAAATAAACGACCCATTTTTCCCGTGTCTGGGTTCCGCGCTGTTACTTCTGTTTTTACCTCTTCAGTTGCCGACGTGATCTATTCAAACACATGCCGGTTGTGAAGTCGAAGCTCTAAAACAAAAAGTCAAAAGGGGAAACCCGTTAAAGCCACTACCGCCGAGCTTTCGAAATAAACTTCACCCGTCTGTGTTCCTTAACTAATGATTATGTAACGTCTATAAATACTTCGGTTTCCTTGTCACTCCATTTTTGTCAAAGGGCAGCAAACGAGAAGAAGCAAGTGTTTTGAGTTTCCTTTGCTCCTTACAATTATGAGACACAGTTTCTGGTGGGAGGGATATAAGTATATCAAGCATAAAGCAGGCGACAAAGTGAACATATAAACCAACTTTTACATCAAACTACTTACTTTTTCTTCTTCAAAAACCACTTCAACAAAGATGTGCATGAACATAATTATGAATTTTAATCGATAATCTTTGCTGGGTATATTCATAATGATTTATAAAGGTTTCCATTTGAAACCCCTCTGCAATCATCAGGGAAATTCATCCTCAACCGATTTTTTACACACTTCCAAAAGGCGCCGTGGCCAAACACTGCACAAAAAATGGAAGTGACACGCTTGTGACAAGGCTTTTAACTGTTTCATCACGCAATTCACCACCGAATTCCACTTGAGAAAACCGTTGAAAGTCATGTGTAACAATATTGATGTTGGTGAAACCTCCATTTTTTGGCCTTGGCGATTTTGGAAGAGGGGTAAATCAGCTTAGGGGTCTCATTTATTCTTGATTATTGCGTAGAATCCGAGTCTGAAATGAAAAGGGGGGGGGGGGGGAGGTCCCATTTGAAAACTAGACTAGTGCCAATTTGGTAAGCTTGGAGTGCGCCAAAATAATATGTTTTAAGCTAGATCCATAGAAAATTAAAAATTAAGGGGTTTACTTTGAACATTAAAAAAAAATTAAGCTCGAAATAAGCCGAAAACTGGGATGGTGCGCCTTGAATGGGCCACCTACTTAGTATATTAAATATAATTATATTAAATTATAAATAATAATTATTATTCCTAGATTATCAGTAATTATCTCTAAATTGATCAGCAGTTCTCTGTTTTATCAGTTTACACTGATTATTTGCCCCCCCCCCCCCCATCACACACCACCGCCACAACTTAGGTCTAGACGCCATTGCTGACGGTCACAACTTTTAGGTGACATACAGGGTGGAGTTATGGGTATTTCAACTATCTTCCATAGGTACCTACAGTAGTGACCTCGACTCAGATCAGTGACCTTTACTGGAAGTAATGTACCGTTGTATATAGATCCTGCAGCGTTTCTGATCTATAGCGGCAAAAAAAATCACTGGTGAGTGAATTAATTATTTCTTGTCCAGAGCAGGTAACCATTGAGTACTCTGTACACTAAAGGTATTCGTAAATTTTCAACAGTTTTTGACAATTTTTAGAAATTTTGTAACCAGAAAACTGAAATTTGATCCGTTGTATTCTTATTCATAATTGTCTATAACAATTCGTTTTTTTAACGTGACAGGGACGGCAACTAATACATAATACATGAAGGGCCACAGACGCGGATTACCTCTGTATGTTGTCCGCCCCTGCCCATCCGACTATCCCTTAATCCAGGGATTGACTGTCACCCCTCGACCTTATTTTGCTCGTATTTCCTTCCGATTTGGGGTCCTAATTGAAAATCTAAATCAATAATCTCAACGGATACTTTGCGGGGGGAGAGCCCCGGATTCATATTCCTTATTACTTGCCCTTCATACGAGGGAGACCTCTGAAGTATCGTTCACGTTACATCATAGTCAATTATGCCCGTTTGAAATGGACCAGAGAAAAAGTTCCAGTCGTGCAGCGTGGCCTCACAATTTTCAAAGTAACAACCCACTACCGTTATTTAAAGTCAATTTAAAACAATTTTTGTGGTTTTTAACTATTTTTACACCTTTTTTTACACAGAAAAACTCAAATTCATACACGTTCAATTATCTTACATGTCACCAGTGAATTTGATTATAACCTTAAATATAATTTACTTCTTACGAAATTCGCATCATTCATGAATTTTAGTTACACCAAATTGTCGAAACGTTAATTAAAATGTTTTATTTTTTCTAGGTATCCTGAAGAAATGCAGTTTGGAAGGAGACATCTACAGAATTTGAAAAACTACTAGTGTAAAAACAATCACATAGCCTCTGTTCTTACAAAAATTCCAAAACATTCTATAATCAACAAAAAAAAAGCTCCAGATCCCTAAACAACGGTTTACTATTTTGTATAGAACACCCTTCTGTTACAGGTCACGATATTCAGGATATTCGATATTCGTATTCTACGTTCCTTGGAACGTAAACCATACAATTTTGAAGGGGAGGTTAACTTTTTTTTTCATGGACCAATTCCAAAGGTTCATTATTGAAAATAGTAAACCAAAAATGATTTGAGAAGTGAAATTTCTGAAAATGGATTGAGCTGGGTTTGATACGAGGCCAAATCCCGAATTTCGCCGAAATACCCGTCAGTAGATGATGATGTTATACAACATCATCATCATGTTATAGACAACAAATATTTCAAAATAAATGTATGACCACATTAGCCGAAGCCAACTGACAACCAGCCCACAGTCCTGGAAATCATTCTGTAAATTAATCCTCAACACCATCCAGGTGTAAGAGGACCCGCCTAAGTAGGTATGACCTCGGCTACCTTTAGTCCCCCATAAGTGTTTGTTATAAGATCCTGATATCTCCTAATATCGCACGTTGATAACAACTGTGAATAACCAAAACTATCCAAGGCAGTTAGATTAATCAAACAAGAATTGATTTAGGCAAATTATTACTAAAAATATTTCCGCGCACAAAACTGTCATTCATTTGAAAATTTATTGTTGAATTGATTCGCTATAAATTCTCGTTCCAAACAATTCAAATTTTAGTTTCCAAGCTTAAAAAACTGTTGGTTGTGAGGATTTATTCTCTAGGCCACAGGATCAGCCTGACTGCAACCCTTTTGGTTAGTCATTATCTCGCAATCATTGGTTCACTTTTTTCGCAGCCAGGTACCACCTACCCAAGTATTGCAAATGATCAATAAATTATATTATCTTAACCGGATAATACGATTAGCAGTATCTTTCTGTGCGAAGCTGAGCGGGATGTTGGGATAGGTCAGGGATCAGTTGGTCCCCCACAGCCGGGAGAACTGTGACGAGGAAAAGTTGTTGTTGGGGTGGCTCCCGACAGAGGAAGGGGTGAGTCGTGAGGTTGAGTCGTAGGGGCGGTCTGAGGTGGATCGCGCGGGGGTAGTGATACGTGGGATGGGGGCCAAGGGCCCCCGAGAGGCTCCTAGGAGGGTAGGGCCGTAAGGGGCCACATGGGGCCCCTAACTACCTCTGGGGCGCCTTTTACCCTTCAACTATACCACCCCCCGGGTCCCAAACCGGACGCCCGTTCTACATCATTTCCCAGGGGAATTTGACGCTAATTATAAAAAAAAGTCAAAGATTATAAAAATAATCTTTGACTAATGAGATCAAAATGAATCCCGGAGTTCAAAATCAATTTAAATCGATTAAAATTTGGTGGAAATATAAATTTTTTTTCTTTTAATTGTTGATACAAATAATTATTTTTAGAGCATTCTGAGTTCATTCCTAAATTTATGTCTGTGTGTGTCTCCAAACGATATCTGGCCTAGGCTGTGGGATAAAAAATCCGAAATCTCAACATAATGTTTGTAATGGCATGAGTTCTCAGATGGAAAATTTTCTAACATCAAAAGTCTGTCACGAAAGTGGTGTAGAATGGAAATTCAAGATGGAAATGACGATCAGTAGTGAAAGAAAAATTGTAATTTAAAGAAAATCTAGCATACAAAGTAGGTCAAAATAAAATTTTCAGGGGTTAAAATAATATGTTTATGAATAAAGTTTAAATATATTATATGATTACCAAATTGTACCTACGGCGACTTGAGACAAAAAGAAAAATTTCAAATAAGATTAAAAAAGTAACTGACTGAGAGTGAGCCAAATGTGGGTTGTCGTGGGTAAAAATTATATATAAATCGTCAAAAATGCTGAAAACTACCAAAAACTCCTATTAAGTGATCAATGATTTGTGTGTGGGTGTGTCACTTCAGACAATACTGGATTTGGATGGGGGATAAAAAATCCAGATTACCCAAAAATCTGAGTGATGTCAAACGAAAGGATAAGTTCAAAAATGAGAAACTTTCAATAATAAAATAACAGGGTCTTTGGGGGCCAAATATCGTTAGAAACGGCTAAAAATCGCTAAATATTTATAATATTTATAACATTTCACTCAAGAACGGAGTGAAATTTGAATGTTTGTCTGAAAGCCCGAATTCGAACACTCATCTTCACTACGTATTCTTGGTTTATTACGATTTCCAATGCCTAAAATGAACTAAGAAAAAACATTTTATGGTAAGGTTTTAATTTTAGTAGCAAGAAAATGGGTCTAATACAATCCAAAGTTTTATTTTTTTAATTTTATTTTTTCAACGAACTAGACTCATCTGGGAAATTCATGAGTTCATGAGTGGCCGGTTCAGATCTACCGTCTAAATTTCTGCCAGTTGTGTAGTTACAATTTATTATAGTGATCCAGGCCGTGAGTTGTAAGAAGGATTTCTTTTCTACCTTGTGTTAGAAGGATTTGCTGCGTGTTTGCTTTTCCTTTTTGGATTTCGCAGGAAACAGCACTGAATTACTATAACCTATAACAGTTTGTTAGGTAGAAACTCCTTAGCAGTAAAAAACTGCATCGGTCTATCACGTGGTCAGTTCATGACGGTGATGTTGTACGGTGTTGGTACAATCCGTTCGGTGGATTTCATCTCGTGATTAATATTGTGAGGTCTGATTAGCGCACGTTGGAGGTGAGCGGTTAAAAGGGCCGAGGGGAGACAGAGGCAATTCTGAGGGTCGAAAGGGCTTTCCAAGGTAACTCGGGGGTTAGCAGTGGGGAGGGGGTTGAGTCAGCAGCTAATCCAGTTCACAACCGCTCAGTTCCTAATTCCTTCTCTCACTTCCTTCTTCGCACTTCAACAAGGTGCACCCCGTCCCTACCACCTTATCTTCACTCCTTCTCCTCCGTTACATGGAATTATATTTAATTGTGAAACCCCTCAAAAACTATTGTAAATATGGCTAGGACTTCCGTGAATTTACATAATATTTTCAGAAACCTGATATTGCCATTTGTTCACAACTAGGTACCTACTATACGTCTCAAATAATTCCTGATCTATGTAAACAATTTATATATTACACATTTGTGACACATTCCGGTTTATTTACATATTTTTACATATTTTAACCATAAGTATTTTGCAACATATCCCCCCCCCCCCCCCCATCATCAACCCACCGCACGTTTAAAAACGCTGCAAATCATTACAAAACGGTTCATTATTTACCTGTATAGGTGCCCCTTCTTCGTAGATCATTGTTTTCTGTGGTCAATACCCTTGAGCTCCCCCCAGGAAAGCCCTAAAAGGAGTACTGGAGCCGGCCCGGAAATTAAGGTTTCATACAAATGCGCGGGATTCGATCATTAATTAATTATTTGTAGTTATTCATGACGCATAGGGTAAATAATAAACCATTGTGTAATAATTATTTACCTGTATAAATGCCCTTCTGCGTAGATAGTATAATAAAACGTTGTGTAATAATTTGCCCAATAATACTTCAACATTTGTTCAAGTTACGAAAGTACCTATCAACAAATTCCAAAACATCCTTCATTTTTCAAATGAAATAATATCGCAGAACAACGGAGTCGGCTTCATACAGCCATCCGAGATTGTAATCAGGTGCTACCTAGCGATGATATCCGGGCCGGATTATACCGTTTGATTCACGATCATGTTGACGAAGCTTTTCGGTGCAAACGAACGGCAGATCGTACAATCCCCCGGGTGGTCTCAAAAATGCTTTAGTTCAAGATCAATTTAAATACTTTAAAAAAACTATAGCCTTCAATTGAAAGTTTTTGAGCTACGGCGTTCTGAAAATTCCAAACCCTATTTTTCATCCCTTAGAGATGACTGACAGTAACGTCGAGCTTCGAGGACCAACTCCAAAGCAAATCCAAATCCCAGCAGCTCCAACTACAAACCAAATTTCATCAATATTGGTTCATGGTAACTTAAGATAAGTGCGAAGTACGGCGTAAGGGGTGAAAAATAGGGGTTTAAATTTTCAGAACGCCGTGGCTCAAAAACTTTCAATAGAAGGGTATGGTTTTTTTAACGTTTTTAAATTGATCCTGAACTAACGATTTTTTATAACCATTCGGAGCATTGTACAACCAGCCGTTCGTTTGTACCCAAAAGCTTCGTCAACACGATCGTGAATCAAACGGCATAAATCCGGCCTAGATATCATCGCTAGGGAGCACCTTATTATAATCACGGATGGCTGCATGAAATTGAGTTGGTTGTTCTGTGATATTATTCCATTTGAAAAATGATTGATCTTTCTGGATTCTGGTGATAGGTACTTTTGCAACCTGAACAAACGTTGAAGTATTATTGATGGGTAAATTATTACAAAATGGTAAATGGGTAATTATTACACAACGGTTTGTTATTTACCATATGCTTCGTGAATGCCTACAAATAATTATTAACGATGAATTACTGAATCCCGCGCATTTGTAGGAAACTCCATTTACAGTACTCCATTTAGGGCTTTCATGGAGGGAGCTCGAGGGTACTGACCACAGAAAACAGTGATCTACACAGAAGGGGCATCTATACAGGTAAATAATAAACCGGTAATAATTTGCAGAATTTTTGGTATTCAGACAACGCAGAATTTAACGATCATTCGTTAAACGTAGTGGTTTTTGCCGAAAAATCTTCGCTTCGAGTTATTTGTACCTACTTATGAAAACTGAAGAAAGTCCGAAAATGTCGTGGTTTTTTGGATAAAGCATAGCGCCTAACGCTCTGTCAAAAAATAGGACAAACACAGATTTCTCTAATCTGGGATGCCCAAAGTGGTACTAAAACATCTCTTGCTTTGTTCGAATTTTGGTAGGCACGGCCTTTTCTGGGGCTACTTTGACTGAGCAATGCTGCGAGTAAATGGAGAATCCCACAACAGCAGGTACATGGATACGAGGAAAAACCTCGTCGTTGCCTTCTTTCGATAAAAACGTATCATTCGTGCCGGAAACAATCCATCTGAGAACGACGGTCAAGTTGTTTCAAAATGAAAGCAATGACAATCAGGATAAGCCGTTTTAGGAGTCGATTGGAAGGAGGTGCGTGGGAGGAGTGGTAACATTAATCCGCCGCTACTCGAAAGGGACACGCAGGGCCATTAAACCAATTAAAATCCTCCCCACCCGAGAGGCTTCATACCGAAGGAAGGAAAAGGAGAAAAAAAAATCTCCCACTGCCTTCTCAATTCCGTCGAGCATCATCCAATTCGAACGCTCAATTTGTTCTGTTCCGCGAGTTAGTTCCGAGTGATTCGAGCAAAGTAATTGAGTTGTGAGCGGTGAAGGAGAGACTCGCGCCTCGAGGACCCAAATCACTTTGGTTTTAACATTTTCTCTAAATTAACTATTTTCTTCTATTAATTTGTCTTGAGAAATCTCATGGATTGTACCCAGATAGTTAAACATCTCCACTTGATAGATCATTTGGATGATTTTTGCTTTTTTCTACCCTTGCATAACTGCCATATAGATAGCAATGCAGTTGTGTTTGATGGTCAGTCCAAAAAATATACTTTTAAATATTATGACGAAATTTAGCGATTTATAAACCCCAAAAACTTGAATTTACCAATTATTTCTTGTTGTTGATGTTTCTTGTTAGTTTCGTTTGTTTTCGGTCAGAGGTGATTTAGATTTTCGGTCTTCTTGGGTTCGCGCTCGTTTTGAAACCAAAGCCGATTTTTAAGTGTCTCTAAAAGTAGCTGCTACTTCTCGATGCAAGCGGAGTTGCTCCTCCTGCATATGTTGTGTCCCCTTAACCGAGCAAAAATTGGTACAGAAGACGTTCGTCAAGGGTCATTTCCAGTGAACCGGAAACGGCAAGGTGGTGGGCAACGCTACCGCAGATAGGGGGTAGTCCTACGGGCCTCGCCGAATATGATAACTCTCCGTGGATTTGAAACGAGGATTTAAGAAGGATTCAGCGGTTTAACAAATTTAAAGAATCATCCCCGGTTCGAATGGCCCGTATGTCAAGTTTAAATTTTCTGCGGCAAATTTAAGAGCGCAATACCGTAAACATGATCAACGACGAAATATTTCCCTTCGATTTTCGGATTCCGTGGATTGTAGATAAATCTCATGAAGCCAAAATTTGAGGAAGCTTCATTTTTCCTTTTTGGATTATTTTGAAGGTTTCATAGTTGAAAACAATTAAAAAAAATTCGAGTTTGACGTTTCTACAAAGTACCTGTCCGTTTGAATTCTCAAAATGCCACACCATCACTCGTCACTAATTTGGAAAATTAAATTCATCTCAACCCCTAGTTTCCCATAACGATTCGGATACCCGACCCCTCGGTAGGGAGAAAGGCGGGTAGCTAATGCCAATTTCGCTCCTTTAGAAAATAAGGTTAAACGAGCTGGTTTTAATCCAGTTTCGAAAATTCAATTTTTGCTCGTCAATTAGGTAGTTAATAGCGCACTCTTCGATTAGAACGGTGTCTACTTTTGGCTCATGCGCAGAGAGGACCTCTAAATTAGGAAAAATTACACAATTTAACGTTTGAGGGTTTTTTGAAATTTGGTTCAAGATTCGAAACCCATTAAAAATGTAATATAATTTACCTATATTACAGAATGTACCTACTTATTCTGAAGGTTTTTAAGGTACGCACGTTGCAGAAATCACTCATTAGTTAGGTAGGTAATGTTTATTATTCCGGCTTAGGTAGGTAGTCCAGTTCCAAAACAGTATCATGTCTAATACAAAGTGGATTCGGCAGAATAACATCTGGTAAAAATAGGTAGAATGAAACCAATCGTTAAACCACCTCCACCAGTTTAACAATCTCATTATTCGTCAATATCACAACTCACGGCAATATGACGGCCATGGAGCTCATCCAACTTTCAACGTGATCACAAGGGATGGTGTAAAGCTTCAAGTACAAAAATAGCTTGGGAAAATCTACTCATTAACCATATAATTTATTTACCCCTTATATTTTGGTTTATTGTTCAGTAAATAATACACCTATGTATTCGCTCAGCAAAAAATTGTATAACACCTCCTCAAATTTTTTCTTTTACGTTTCAAGGTACGTATATCCAGGAAATGCAATGTCCGTCCGCCGTACGCCGTCCTCCGTATCATGCATACCGGATTCATTTTCCCCTAGTTGTGTCCCAAAACTTTCCAGCCCGATCGGAATAAACCCAGGGGTGATATGAGTGCAAATGGTTAGAAAAACAGGTATTTTTTGTGTTTTAGTATACAACATGATATTTTGAGGTATCGTTTTCCACGGTTTTTGGGACGAGAAGACAGAATATGAAGTCGATTTTGACCAAAGAGTGGAAAATTGAGGTTCCAACGAAGTTTCAGCCTTAAATTTACGTCAAATGTTGGTATAAAATCGCCGTTCTTCCGCACACAGTTTGGGTCTCCATTTGGGAACACATTTAGGTCCAAGCTGTGGTTCGAAGCTCGACAGCCCGATCGGCATACACCCAGGGGTGTTATGGGAGAAAAATGGGTGTGTAAATAGGGGTTTTCGAGGGATTTTTGAAGTTTTAGTGAACATGAGCTTGTGAGGTATCGTTTTCCGTATTTTTTAGGGCGATAAGACCGAATATTAAAATTGTGAAGAATTGAGGTTGTAACGAAGGTTAAGCTCCAGAAATTCATTTTTTATGAGTCAAAAACTTGGGAAATTGCCTGAAATCACCATAAATTTGTATAATAACACTAGAAGTAGTATCAACAGGTGAGTCACTACAATTAAATGGTACCGTCAGTGATCAACGATAATCTGTAAAAGGAAAAAAAACGAGCCTAATTCGTGTTTCTGGGGGCCAGAATTGGTGGAAGCCATCAAAAATAGCCATTTCAATATTGTTGCACACGAAAGAAACAGTAAATGAACATCCAAAATTCCTGTACCTATGTACAGTAGAACAATAAACCCATGTGACAAGAACTTTGCATAGTTTTAAAACAGCTTAGAAAAAATAGGTAGAATAGAATCACCATTCCCTTCCCTCCTCATACAATTTCATCAACATCATAGTTTTCTTGCACACAACCCTCATATTTCATCACAAACTTTTCGATCATCAACCTCTCATCGCGTGATCACAAGGAAGATTTTAACGTTCTAATGCCCACTTTTATCTCGACGTCCGCCGACTTATGTCTCCCTTGTGATTCTGACTCGGTGGACGAGACAATAGAACGCGCTACTATCCGAGAGGCCCCTTCTATTTTTATCTTTGCGGGCGGGAGATTGAGGCGCGTGTCGCCAGGCGCGTGCTGAGCGCTGCCGCTCCCCCTTACAGCTTCCTTCCGGGGAAAACGCTTAACCGGTTCTTTACCTTATGCAATAACAACTGATTCAATAATCTATATTGCTAATACTTCCTGCATTGCAACCGCTTGCTATAGGGACCTCATGGTCGGTTGAAATCAATGCAACCGAAATACAACGATGAAGTCCACGTGGAGTACAATCAACGTAACCAATCTCTCTTCTTTGGGCTTTTAATACATTCCAAATGAAACCAACACAAAAAATTTGCTTCAATTATGACAAATAATAATCTGCCAACTGATGCGGTTGAAAGGCTCGATGAAATTACTTCTAACCACAATTATATGTATCACTATTATTTATTTATGCAAAACCACAAAGTGCGTAATAAATATGTATACCTGTGCATTTATCACAAGTACTGCATGATGAAATATCAAGTGAAACCCAAATCACTCCAACCAACCTTCCAATTCGAGCTCTCCCTTGATAGTTGGTGCATATTTTCGATATCACTGAAGGAGAAAAATATCTTGAAATCAAGACAATTTCAAGCTGGTATAACTATAATGTGAGTTACCTATATAGTAAATAATGTGAATATAGTTATTAGGTATAAGGTGAAACTGAATTTGTGCCCAACCTAAAATGGCTGTTAACTACTACACAACAAATAGGTACCTACTGACAACTAAAACCACAAACTAAAAAAAGGCGTAAAGTGGAAGATTTATGTTCGAAATCTGTTGACGAAATCACAAGACGTAAAAGTTTAGTTCGATTTCTATCTACCTATCTAGGGTTTTGTGCAGCTGTGCAATAAATGAACAGAATTATGAAAAAAATTAGTTTCTCTTTCCAAATAATGTCAGTAGCTCAGTGGCTTTTCCAGAGCGCTGCACTAAAATCTGGAATGAAAACTGTCGTGGTACCCCTCAAAATTCTACATTTACCACTCCTGTGTAATATGGTAAAGATTTAACCAAATAAACTTATGGAACGACGAGCTGAGCGACGCCAGGGTCCCCTCCATCAACCGCCATCGCCCCTCAACGGTCATAACGGCCGTTGGTGGAGGGGGGGGGGGCAAAAGAGGCCTTTATAAACAGCCCGGCCAGCCCAGCTCTTCATTCCACCCTCGACTTGCGACTTTTCTCTCGACCCTCTCTCTCTCCTCCCTTCTCTCCTACCTCTCCTTGCGCCTGCTGTGGCGGTAACCGTGGGGTATTTTATACTCGCTGTTGTGGTAACCGCGGAGTGCCTTCCTCCCTTTCATCTGGCACCTGCTCTGGTGGTAACCGCGGGGTAGCTAATAGTCACTGTGGTGGTAACCGCGGGGTGCTAACAAAAGACTCCCAAGGAGCACTCCCTCTCTTTCATCTAGCACCTGCTGTGGTGATAAACACGGGATATTTTATACTCGCTGTGGTGGTAACTGCGGGGTGCTAACAAAAACTCCCAAGGAGAACCTAATACTCACTGTGGTGATAAACCGCGGGGTACTAGTTTCCTTCTTTCCCAAACCTGCCATCACCACAAAAATGATTCCGGGTATTAGAGGTAGGTTATTTATTATGAAACGAGGAAGAAATCTGAAGAAAATCAAGCAGAAAATATGTAAGATTTTGAATAGCCACAGGTATATATTATAATCTAGAAACAACGAAATACATAAGTATGGTCTATTACGCAGTTACTCAACTAATCAAAACTCTCTTACCCATCACCCATTCTATAACTCATCTCTGACCCACTCAACCTGTCTCGGCAAAATTGTTTCGTGATCATAACTGAACTACGGACTTACATAATGTCTGATAAAATGAGCTCACCTGTTTCGTGACGGAGTCGATCAACCTCACGAATATGTCTTGCTCTTGCCGTATTCCTGAAACATCACGAGACAAAAGCGCCAGTTATTCAAAATTCACGGCGGAAATCAAGGGTTTCATTAAGGGTTCAATTCCGTATTTTCCGAAATTTCCAGAGTTTGGACTTTCAACAACAAATCATCATCAGTATTAATCTACCTCATTCGAGAATTTATAACTGTCTCACAGTTCTTTTCTATAACATTATTCAACTCAAAAATAGTACCTACATGGACAATATTTGAATATGTACCCATATAGCTACTATACTTATACTAGGTATATATTGACCACTTTAAATGCATAATTGATAAACATGACTTAATGAGCGAATTTTCAAAGAAATATTCGAATTAATGGCTATGGTTTTGAATAAAGGAAAACTTCGGTCTAAAATTTGGTTTTCTATGTATATTCTCTTCGTATTTATTTTAATTTGTACGTTTTGTCCATCCTGATTCTACCGTTTGTTTATTACGTAATTGTACTAAGTGCTTATTTATTTGATCGCTGTGGGTAAATTCAAGGAGTTGTACTAATCGTTTGCCTCCCCCTTTTTTGCTTCGAACTCTCGTCTTCAATTAATACTTCTCACATTTTTCAATCTGACCACTCTAAGGGGGTGGGGGTAAGAGTTTAAAGATTATCCTAGTTTTGGGTAATTTTTGCGCACTTTAAATGCTCTAATTTAAGAACGGATTTAGATATCTAAAATCCGATTTCACTATCGTGTTCAGCGTGCAAAAACCTTTAAAATGAGGGGTCACTTGTTAGAAAATAACATTTTGGGGATTTTTGGGTAATTTTTGCGCACTTTAAATGCTCTAATTTGAGAACGGATCAAGATATCTAAAATCCGATTCCACCATCGTGTTCAGCGTGCAAAAACCTTTAAAATGAGGGGTCACTTGTTGGAAAATAACATTTTGGGGATTTTTGGGTAATTTTTGCGCACTTTAAATGCTCTAATTTGAGAACGGATCAAGATATCTAAAATCCGATTCCACCATCGTGTTCAGCGTGCAAAAACCTTTAAAATGAGGGGTCACTTGTTAGAAAATAACATTTTGGGGATTTTTGGGTAATTTTTGCGCACTTTAAATGCTCTAATTTGAGAACGGATCAAGATATCTAAAATCCGATTCCACCATCGTGTTCAGCGTGCAAAAACCTTTAAAATGAGGGGTCACTTGTTGGAAAATAACATTTTGGGGATTTTTGGGTAATTTTTGCGCACTTTAAATGCGCCAAAACCCTCCTTAGAGTAGGCCAATTTCGCCCATCTTCGAACTTAGCCTTTCGATTGCCAAGATAGATTTTTTGTGCAAATTTGAGCTGTTTATCTCAATTCTATCGAGAGTTATCGTCTGGAGTGACAAATATATAAATAAATATATATATATATACATATAAAAAAGTGTTAAATTTCAGGAATCGTTTTAGAATGGTCTGAAACGGATTTCTATGAAGAAAATTTCCAAAAATTTATATTATTTAAATTTCGAAGCCATTGCAATAGCTTCATTTTCTTTGAAAATTCGCTAAAAAATGTATATAGGTACATCAAACTGAAAGTCATTGCTAACTTACCGTTAGCGTAGAGCAGTTGTAACCGGTACTGAATACCGTTGTTGGTTTTTTGCGTTTCGTTTTCCTGGAACAAGAAATTAGCTTGATTATAATAATTTAAAATTCATCATTTCAAAAAGCATATAATCACTGTCACGAAATGTCATGCTGCAACGAGTCTATAATTATGTGGAAATAATGACACCACCAAAACCATGTAAAGTTGATATACAGAGCATCAATAGATTTTGAAAGTTGAGAAACTTTCTCCAGTAATGCCTAAGAAATTCCTGAAGAACGATTTATAGAATAGGAACAAAAATTCAGCATTATGTATTCACACTTCAACTACCTATACAGCTTCCCTTGGTGCATAGAAACGTCCCCAAAGATGAACAACTGTATAGTTTGAAACGCCGCATCAGTGGCACTAATAGCTAGTTATTGATACATAGCGTGGATGTCTTATAGATACTTAAGTACTTGTGCCTTAGAAAGGCTGTTTATCATTATGGACACATCAATGTCCTAAGCATTAATTTCTACGGTAAACTATGGTAAAGCCACCCCCGCAGCTTGATAATATGACTGAAAATTGGTATCAACAAGGGACGCGGGAGCGTTCCACCCGCTAGCAAAACCTAAAACCCCCAAAGAGACCGAGAACGCTATTTACAGACTGGACAAGTTAGTAGGGTTTGGTTTATTATTCTGTGAATAATACACCTATGTAATCGCTCAGCAAAAAATTTGTATAACACCCTCTCAAAATCATGCATACTGGCTTCGTTTTCGGTCTAAAAAAGTCGTTCTTTCGCACACATGCTCCATTTGGGCCCAAGTTGCGTCCCGAAACTTTTCAGCCCGATCGGAATACACCCACGGGTGTTATGAGTGAAAATGTGTATAAAAGTAGGTACTTTTTGTGTTTTAGTAACATGTCAGTAACATGAGCTTTTGAGGTATCGTTTTCCATGTTTTTGGGGACGAGAAGACCGAATATGAAGTCGATTCTGACCAGAGTGGAAAATTGAGGTTCTACCAAATGTTCAGCTCCCAAAATTGATTTTTTATGGGTCAAAAATCTAGGAAATCGTCTGAAATCACCACTAATTTGTATAATAACACTAGAAAAAGTGTCAACACG
The DNA here is from genome assembly GCA_954871275.1 of Leptopterna dolabrata. Taxonomy (NCBI): domain Eukaryota; kingdom Metazoa; phylum Arthropoda; class Insecta; order Hemiptera; family Miridae; genus Leptopterna; species Leptopterna dolabrata. Next base: position 19,324,270 of record OX940987.1, on the reverse strand, counting down.
TGGATCAAGATGATTAAGTGGCACTACCAATGATCAGAGATAATTTGAAAAAAAGAAAAAGAAAGGAGCGTACCTAATTCGTGTTTTGGGTGCCAAAATTGTTGGAAACCATCAGAAATAGTTTCAACTATTTCAATTATTGCGCATGAAAGAAACAATAAATGAGCATGGACAAGGACTTTGCAGCGTTTTTTACCTCCCAGTAACTCGGCCCCCTGCGTGTCTCAGATGTTGATTTATCGAACACCCAATCTCGAGGGGTCCTTGAGGATGTGTATCAAATTTCAACCCTCGGGACCATCAGGTGCCGGAGTTATGGAAGTTTGAAAATCGATATTTTTCAAGTTTTTCTACTTTTCTTCCTGTTGTTGCTTCGACAGGGCTCACAGACATGAAGAATCGAGTTGAAATTTTGCATACAAATTCTTTATGCTCCAAGGAAGTGCATTTTTGTCAACCCCCCTCCCACCACCATTTGAAAATTTTTAGGTGAGTAGGTAATGAGACTTTTTTTCAGGTATTGAGAAAAAGTATTCACTTCATCACCAACAATACAGAATATTAAGAATCGAGCTAAATTTTTGCATACAAATTTGTTGCGCTCCAAGGAAGTAAATTTTGTATCTTGTAGGAAGTGCATTTTTGTCAACCCCCTCCCCCCGCCCCATTTGAAAATTTCACGTAAGTACTGTGTGTAAGTAGTGAGACTTTTCTTAGGTATTGGGAAAAGTGTTTACTTCATCATCAACAATGCAAAAGACGTGATATCCCACCAAAAACAACCCTGTTGTAACAATTACTTAGTACTTACTGAGTAAGTAGGAGTACTAAGTAGGTAGTATTGAGTAGGTACTAAGTAGGTAGTACTGAGTAGGTATTAAGTAGGTATTACAGAGTAGGTACTATAGGTAGGTGGTACTGAGTACTAGGTAGGTCGTAATGAGTAGATAATGAGCAGGCAGTACTAATTAGGTACTGAGTAGGTACTAAGTAGGCAGTACTGAGTTGGTACTAAGTAGGCATAACAGAGTAGGTACCAAGTAGGTAGCACTGAGTAGGTACAGAGTAGGTTGCACTGAGTAGGTATTAAGTAGGTAGCACTGAGTAGGTACTAAGTAGGTAGTACTGAGTTGGTACTGAGTAGGTAGTAAGTAGGTAGGTAGGTAGGTATCAATTTTAGGTACCGGAAAAAAATTTTTACTTCGCCAATGCAAAAAGATGTTATCCCCCCCCCCCTCAACCCTGTTGTAAAAACGTGCCCGCCAAAAAACCCAGCCGCAAAAAGAACTGATATCCGTTTTGACACCAAAATAGATATCAACCGTTTTTACGGTTAAGGTTTTTTGGCGGGCAGGTTTTTACAACAGGGGGTTTACAGCAGTTTCCCTCATTACAACATCTTGCACTATACAGAGATCGATTCCATGAACTTGTGGCTCTCTTGCAGCTCAATAGTCGATGAAAATTACACACCAAACGAAGGAAACATATTGACTGTTTCCGATTGAGGAGGCTCAAGGAAGCGGAATAATCGATGAGTCGGACGAGGGAGGTTCTGATGTAAATGGAGTCCACGGAGTAATTGGATGTTACTGCTCATGTAGAGGGTTGAATTATTGCTTACTTCCTCCCCCATTCACAGTATCACATTACAGTCTCTCTTGCCAGAGCGTTAGATATGGTTCGGCAGCACGGTCTCGGGATTGGCCAAGAATTACGTATTACTCAAGAACCAGTATTGTGAAACTGCGGCGGTATGCACACGCAGCTACTAAAAAGAAACAGATTGCAGCAGGTAGTTAGGTACTGACCAGTCCCCAGTGATTCGTTGTGGATTCAACGAATTCACAACGATGCTCAACATGATCTTAGAGTGGATAGTGACAAAGAATTTAGGTAACAAGCTGGATTACCCGTCGCTGCACGGTTGACAAGCAGAGCTCCGAGTGCCAGTATTTCAGCTAACCAACAGGCAACATTCCCTGCATCTCCTTAGAAACGGATGAACGGTTCATCGCAAAGAAATCGTTGTGGTGTCTTTGGAATCAGCGAGAAACATCTTTCCGCCAAAACTTGCTTCGTCCGAAACCGCTTTCGAAAATTATACCGCTTACTTCGCGCCCTTCAGGCGAAATACCTAAATAAACATTTTGTCTTCGTAAAGGACCATGGAGTTCATGATGAAGGATAGACTTGGAAAAATTCATGTTGCCGATGTTACTCGCTGTTTGAAAAACTAATAAGTTTTGTAAAGATTTGCAGGTTTTTACTAATGTTTTTTGACATTTTTGATCCACAAAAATTGAAGTCACTTTTGGTTTAATATTCTGTGAATACACCTATGTATTCGCTGAGCCAAAAATGTTTATAACCGTCCGCCGTATAATGCATACCGGCTTCATTTTCGGTTAAAAAATTCGTTCTTTCGCACACAGGCTCCATTTGGGCCCAAGTTGCGTCCCGAAACTTTGCAGCCCGACCGGAATATACCCAGGGGTGTTAAGAGTGAAAATGGGTATACAAATAGGTATTTTTTGTATTTTAGTAACATGAGCTTTTGAAGTATCGGTTTCCATGTTTTTTTGGGACGGGAAGACAGAATATGAAGTCGATTTTGACCAAAGAGTGGAAAATTGAGGTCCTACCAAAGGTTCTGCTCCCCAAATTAATTTTTTATGGGAAATTGTCTGAAATCACCATCAGTTTGTATAATAACACTAGAAAAAGTGTCAACAGGTGAATCAAGACAGTTAAATGGCACAAACAATGATAAAATATAATATGAAGAAAAAAAGGAGCGTACCTAATTCGTTGTTTTGGAGCCCGAAATTGGTGGAAACAATCAGAAATAGCTATTTCAATTATTTCACAAGAAAAAATAATAAACCTATGTGACAAGGACTTTGCAGCGTTTTTATTTTTGAAATTTTTCCATCTTCGAACTTACCCTGTTGTTCGATATTACGAACATCAACGTCAGATAGTGTGGAACTCATGTATAAATATTTAAGTGTATGTATAAGTGTATTATACCTACCTATACATACATGAAAATTGTTAAAATCACGGTAAGGATTCTGAACTTTCTGAAACGGAAAAGAAACGAAAAATGTTAACGTGGATATTACGTTTGTCTAGGGGTCAGGCCAAATTCTGAATCACAACAGGAAATGTGTGAAGCATATTTCTAATGGTTTTCACATAAAACCACGGTGTGTCTAGGTAAATGTTTCCCTTGTTCACCTCACGAAAATCGTTAGAAAGCTCGAAATTTATCGTAAAAGCTCATGCTGCCAAATCGTCCCTTCAAAAGCCTACTCCATAAAACACTTTATCATTGTTAACCGATTTTGCGAGTTAAGCGATACTAATAAATTATTGTGTGTAACCGTATTTGTAAAATAAAAACTTGTTCTTTCCATTAATTACAGTGCTTCACTAGATGTGTATAATCATGTTAAAATTATTTAGTAGACGTACGAACCGAAACATCATTAATCATTATCCATCCTTTAATATTTTACGAGCAGCGGAGAAATTAGATTGTTGTTCTCCGCTGTAACGATTTTTTTTCGGTGAGTGCTAAAATAAAATAAATACATTTCGCTAAAACAAAATTCACTAAAATTCGCTAAAACAAAATAAATACGTTTCGGCTGAGTGCAAACTTTATCTCACTTAACATCTCTATAAAGAAAACACTCCCCACCAAGGTGTATAAAAACTTCACTCGTTTGTTGAAAATACCCGGAGAAAAGGGAAGGCTTGACGGATTTGTGAACTGTCCAACTTACTTTGTTGCAGTTTACGCGGTATAAAGGGTTCTCAACTCTCGTTCAGCATCAGGTAGGTTACCTCGCCACGCTGTAACGTTTTTTTTACGGCCAACCTTCCCTCGAGGTTTTTACGCTTGTTCCCTACCAGGAGAAAAGCAGTGATTGATGACGATATTTTCCGACTAAGAGGTACCATATTTTTCATGGTGTTTGGTTCATCCGTATTACAGAAAACATGGTACTGACGGTACGTAGCCGTATTACGGATCCATATTGTGATTGATTAAACATGGTTTTAGCGAATTTTAGGAGGATACGCTACTGTAATAGGTCCTAAATTTTGGGAAATATTTCAATTCTTCTCCGTTTCAGAACATTCTAATTTCAATCCTTAAATTGCAATTTTTTAAATAAGTAGGTAGGTAATTATATCAGGGTAGCCGCGAAAACATTACTTCAAAATTCTCTGACTCTTCCAGCGATCTTCCTGACAAGAAACACTTGCTTTAATGGGAATATACAAAACCTTAAAGATACCTAATACCCCCCCCCCCCCTGATATACCTAATTTTGATTCTTCGCCAGTGCGCTGTCTGATGAGCTTATTCAGTTAATAATTGGTAATGTTAGATGCTAATCAAACAGTCTTTATCGTCAATTTGGCATCAACTGGAAGAAAATTCGTCTTGCTCCATATTATGGTCGTGGGGAAAGCCTGGGATGGCTAGTGGTGGTAGTATAGAGGGGTGGTGGTAAATGTTTTCTGTTCCTTGTTTATTATTCGAAAATATGTTTCTATTATTGAAATATTATCATCCGGATGTTAATAATTGAATACTAGAATGTTTAATTAAATAATAGAATTCCCTGACTTTTGCCGGTTTTTACGGAATTCCCCGAGTTTCCCGATTTTCCCGAAACATAAAAGTCCCAGAATTTTCCAGGCTTTCCAGGTCATTTCCCTGACTGGCGGCCACCATAATAGACATAAAAGGGGTCAAAAATCGTAGAAAATAAGTAAAACTGATTGAAACTCCAAATACATTATAATAAATTCAGCAAAAACGGCATGAAAGTGTCAATCGAAACATAAAAGCCTATTTTGACAGTCAACAACGATGCTTTTCTCAAAAGGAGTGGTTCAAATTCGAGTTGGTAGAGCTTAAAAACGCTGTGACTCCCTACACAACGGTTTATTATTTTGTATAGAACATACCCTTCTGCTACGGATCACACTTCTCTGTATAGAACACCCTTCTGTTACAGATCACACTTCTCTGTATAGAACACCCTTCTGTTACAGAACAAAGCTCTCTGTATAGATCACACTTTTGTTACAGATCACAGCTCTCTGTATAGATAACCCTTCTATATAGATCACAGCCCCTCCGTGGCTTAGTACCTATTTGCCACTACAAATTAATATCATGCGTTGGATGCTCAAGCAGTAGCTCAAATGGCGAAAAGAAACACAAATGTAGTTCTGAGGGGAAATTGTTGAATGTAAAGTGAAAAATATTCGGTCGCGGAACCGAGATTCGAACCTCTGATTTTAGGTGTAAGAGCCCGACGCCCAGACCACTCCGCTACGGCCACCACATGGCCGAGAGACAAATGATGTGCTCTCTCAACCCAGTTTCATGCCCGCATACACGCTGCTCTTTAGGACAAATATTATAGCAAATTTTATGGCGACATCGAACAATGCTCCAGATGGTCTCAACAATTCAGAAAAAATCAAACTATTTAAAAATGCGAGAAAACGTATAGGCCTCAAAATGAAATTTTCTGCGACAGCGACACCATGGATATTTTAGCCCCTATTTTTCATCCCTTAGAGCTGAGTGAAAGTAAGGCCGAGCTTTCAGGACCAACTAGAGCCCAAACGGGACCCATCCAAAATTCGTGAATTTTGTTTCATGGGAACTAAGGAAAAAGCCGCGGACGGACGGAAATATCATTTTTATACTACGTCCCTTGAAACGAAAACCTTGAAATTCCGAGGGGGGGGGGGGGGGGATTAAAAACATTTTCATGGTCGATTCCAAAGCTTCATTATTGAAAATAATAAACCAAAATTGTCAAAATCAGCTCAACGTCACGAAGTTTCATAACTGTTTCGTATGGTCATGCTTGCAAGACCGAGCTTTTTCAAGGGTGAGCTGGAATTTTACAAAAAGAACCGCAGCCTACGCAATTACGAGTATAAAGAAACGTAAGGGTGTCATGAGTGAAGAGCACAGCAAATAATCAAACATCGTTAAAACTGCTTGAACTGGTAATATCTTCTACACCACTGATTGGTTATTAGGGTTGCTAATTGAGCTTGTGCACATCAATGACCAAGAATTTTAAGGGATGTTTACTTTTTTTCTGATACGCTGAGCACTCACGTGTGGTGAAGCGACTCATTCCAATTAATCGGCGCTAATAATTACCGTTTAAATTTAGCTCTCCCGTGTATATTTTACAGGTCTGCCGACGTCAGTTGATATTTCACGGTTCTTTGAAAACTGAGCACGACCTCACGCTTCTATTTTCGACTAATAAAAACCAAGCGATGGGAGGGATGGGAAGGAAGTGGGAGGTGAAGTTATCAACAAAAAATGAAACACGAGAGAACGAATCGGTTAGAAGGGAAGGACGAAGAAACACCCCCAACACCAACTGCAGTTGGGAGTTTCAAAAGTTGAAATGAGCTCTTAGCTTTTTACGTAGATCGCGCTGTTGTTGCACGACTTTCTGGTTTTTGTTTCAAACCCCCTCTTTTCCTCATATCACAAAAAAACTCTTCAATCATACCTACTTTTTTCCACAGGACCCACTATAAATGGGTCCAAAAAGAGATGGACGTTGCGGGATGTTATAATTTTTTTTAGGGTGGTTTAATTAGTTGTGGTCAGGGAAACCTGCTGGACTTTTTTGTGTTTTTTGGACGGTACTTCCCCCATCCCTCTCTATCACTTCCGTATCATTCTAGGTCATCTTCGCAAGAATGCTATGACGGATCCTCAAAGATGTCCATGAAACACCAAAACGCTCACATCGAAAAACATTGCAAAGTGAACGTTAGAGGAAAGAAAAATTCAGCGATAAATTTCAAATAGCCCAGTCCATTTAGACTTTTAGTTTCGATTCGAAATAACCATTTTGGTTTATTATTCTGTGAATAATACACCTATGTATTCGCTCAGCAAAAAATTTTTATAACACCCCCTCAAAATTTTTTCTTTTCCGTTTCAAGGTGCGAAGATTCAAAAAATGCAAGGTCCGTCCGCCGTATCACGTGTACAGGCTTCATTTTCGGTCTAAAAAAATCGTTCTTTCGCACACATGCTCTATTTGGGCTCTAGTTGTGTCCCGAAACTTTTCAGCCCGATCGGAATATACCCAGGGGTGTTATGAGTGAAAATGTGTGTAAAAATAGGTACTTTTTGTGTTTTAGCAACATGTCAGTAGGTAACATGACTTCTGAGATATCGTTTTCCATGTTTTTGGGGACGAGAAGACCGAATATGAAGTCAATTTTGACTAAAGAGTGAAAAATTGAGTTCTACCAAATGGTCAGCTCCCGAAATTGATTTTTTATGAGTCAAAAACTTGGGAAATCGTCTGAAATCACCATCAATTTGTAGAATAGCACTGTAAAAAGTGTCAACAGGTGGATCAAGACGATTAAATGGTACTATCAATGATCAGAGATAATTTATTTAGGAAAAAAAATAAAAATAAAAAAATAAAAAATAAAAGAGCGTACCTTATTCGTCGTGTTTTGGGGGCCAAAATTGGTGGAAACCACCAGAGATAGCTATTTCAATTATTTTATATGAAAGAAACAATAAATAAACAGCCAACATCTCTGTAGGTATGTCCAGTAGAATAATAAACCCATGTGACAAGGACTTTGCAGCGTTTTTTAGTTACAGGCGTGTGAAACTGAGCATAGCACACTTTTTATTCAAAATGGAACAGTCTTCCTATATTTGACTGTCGATTCTGACTGAGCCGCTGAACGATTCAAGGAGGTAATTAGGCGCAAATTCAATACTCGTCAATTTTGGTAAAGGTAAATGTTTCTGTGCAATGAGAAGGGGGGGGGGGGGGGGTGAGGCGAAATGATCACATCGAATTCTGGTCCTCTCACTGGAGGACAGCTGACCAGTCCGCGGCGGTGGCAGGGCAGTTGGACTAAAAGCCCCAGCCTGGAATGGATGTTTACATTACTTCTGTACAAGGCATCCCCCACATGCTATTTCAAGTCAAAAATTGAAAAATGTGCCAAAATCTCGCGGTTTTCTGGCTCTCAAAAGTTCAGCTTTCCTCAGAAACCGTCGCAAACGTATATTACTCTTATTTTGGATGCCCAAAATGTGTTAAAATAATTTCTAGCTTTGTCTGAGTTAATCGGAGGCAAAGCCTTTTTTTGTCTAATTTTACTGGGCTGAAAAGGTTCTTGAAATATTTGGCTCACATAGCTACTCCCATCGCTGGTTTCATCGCTTATTTTAGCTCCAACACGAACGCACGCAAAGGGATGTTCGTGCAAATTGGGAATGCTTTTGTTTCATGCCCGTAAACCAGATTCATTAGAGGTGGCTGGCTGCTCCTTTAAGACTCTCTAGCATACCGGTCATTTCAAATGCAATAGATCGATTGTTTACTAAAGGAGGACGGGATTCCTTGGACAGTTTACTCTACCAACTTGCCACCCAACAGGTAGCCGAGTTTCCAAATTAATTGCCTTGTATCAACACATACGCCGATTGATTGCCGCGGTGTGAATTTCTATTCTAATTAGGGTTTCCCGAGGCTTCTAAGGTACCCACTGACCCCCAGGAACCACTTACGGTCTGAGGGCCGTGATTGACAAGGTACCCTAATCAATACTAATTATCTTAGTAAGGTGTCCGTGACCAGGAAATTAATTCGATTAATTAGGGGCCTACCCCTGAAGTCAAGACGAACCGAGGGACCTGCTATATTAGCTGGGGCCACCCCTCAAGTTTAACCTTCGAAATTAACTGGTTTAATACCTTTGTGTACAATACAAACGCATAACCTACAAAACTTGCTACTTACAATGTTATGCAAGTCCACATTTTCGTGTTGACCTAAGTAAAACTGGGCAATCCCATCGCCACAATACCTTTTGTTCTTGGGGCGAAAATTAATTTCGCATCCATTAATTGTGTATATACTGCCTGATTGCATCGTCTCATTAAGTTCAAAATTACTTCGCATTTCTCGATCAACTAATATGGTTCTACCCAACACTCTTACGAGCTTCCTGTACTACAAACAACGTCGTAATGTGTTGATCACAAAACCAAATTTACTTTGTATTTTCGCTGAAACCTGTTAAGGGGTGTTTGACTGCGTTACTCTTGGCCATTATATTGATCAGAGATATTAACGAATTATGTTCGGAATTTAGTTTTCCAGACAGAATCAAGTAGTAAGTGACGAATTGAATCTGAATATAAAAAGGTCCCAAGAATTCAGAACACGTTCATTGAGTTAATAAACCTCTCACTATTATTTAAATTTATTTATTGATAGATTTTTCACATTAAACTTATCGTATAGTTTACAAATATCTAGCTTTATTTCCTCATTATTTATATATAAGTGAAAGATATCTAATTTGATTGTACGAAGTGTTACCTATTAAATTATCATAAAATTCAGTTGAGAAACAATCTTTCATTATTATATTTAAATCTATTTACAGATTGAATGTTTTACATTAAAAATTATCGTAAATTTTACAAACAGCCTTATTTCCCCATTATTTATATATTCACCATCTAGGTGATGTGGATATCTAGTTTGTTCGAACTGGTATAAATTATCATAAAACTGGAATGAAAGTACGAGTATAATAAGAATTACCTGGTCCTTTTCAATGAAACCGATGAAAGCAGTTCTCTCGATCTCGATCGGTTGACCTGCTCTGTCGTACAGAGCTATCACGAAATGGAAGAAATTCGACTTCCTCAAATTCGAAGGGGGTTGCTTTTCGAAATGAGCTCGCCCGACTCCCACACTGAAACAAGAACAAAATTACAATTTATTAATTTGTTCAATCGACCATAACAATTTATAAAAGAAATATGGGAAATTCTTATTGTATTCAAGTTACAGAATTCAAGATCGATACAAAACCGTTTAAAAACAACCCGTCCCCAGACTTTAAAACAGTTCATACACATATTATGTAGGTAAGTTAATGTAACAAGATTAGGTAAATACCCTGAAAGCATCATGGCTAACGCGATTCAGACGCCCTTTATATCGGAGAGAGGGTTCACATTGACGTTATCAATCCTGTTGAACGACTGCTATAATTTTTACGGTAATCAACATTATTTTTTCACCTTTCCCGATTCTAATAGAAGGTCTCATTCTGTTGGTAGCGGTTACAGTAATTACCTGCATACCTTTGTGATTAGTGATCTTCGAATAGGCGCCTAAGTAGGCATATCAGAAATTTAAACTGAATCGTGTCTATCAGTGAACTAACCCATGTTGAGGCCATAATTTAGTCATCTGACGGTGTGGGGAATACTAACGCTTGGCCAAGATAATCCTGTATCAAAATTGTCTAAATTAAATTAATTTAAATGTTTTTTTTTTTTTTCATCCCCAATCGCATAAATAAATACAGGTTTCATAAGGATTTAGTATGGAAAATAATCCCCAAGAACAGTAAAGCCTGCGATAGGGAGAAGAGTCGTATGTGGTACATGTAGGTTTCTATTTATTATTGTTGACAATTTTGGTTTACTATTTTCAATAATGAACCTTTGGAATCGAGATTGAAAAAAAATTCCCCCCCCCCCCCCCACTTACAAAATTTGATGGTTTCCGTTTCAAGGTATGTATGTAGAATCCAAAAATGGAACACAAAAATTTCTGTCCGCCCGGCGTACCTACTTCGCAATTTTCTGAGTTATTATGAACAAAAATTAATGACATTTGGTTTCTAGGTCCTATTTGGGTCTAGTTGGTCCGCGAAGCTCGGCGATACTGTCAGTCATCTCTAAGGGGTGCAAAATAGGGGTTGAAATTTTCAGAACGCCGTAGCTCGAAAACTTTCAATAGGAGGTATGGTTTTTTTACGTTCTTAAATTGATCTTGAAGTAAAGAATTTCTTGAGATCACCCGGAGCATTGTTGGACCAGCCGTTCCTTTGTGCCGGAAAGCTTCGTCAACATGATTGTGAATGAAACGGTATGAATCCGGCCCAGATATCATCGCTAGGGAGCACCTGATTATAATCACGGATGGCTGTATGAAATCGAGTTGGTTGTTCTGTGATATCATTTCATTTGAAAAATTATGGATCTTTTGGATTTTGTTGATAGGTACCTACTTCTGCAACTTGAACAAAAGTTGAAGTATTATTGGGTAAATTATTACAAAACGGTTTATTATACTATCTACTCAGAAGGGGCATCCATACAGGTAAATTATTGCGCAAAGCTTCATTATTTACCTTATGCTTCATGAATAACTGCAAATGATTAATTAATGATGGAATCCCGCGCACTTGTATGAAACTTGAATTCCCGGGCCGGCTCCAGTACTCGATTTAGGGCTTTCCTGGGGGGAACTCGAGGAAACTGACCCCAGAAAACAATGATCTACGCAGAAAGGGCATCTATACAGGTAAATAATAAACCGTAGTGTAATAATGTGCATCGGTTTTTGAGACCACCCGGAGCATCGTACGATCAGCCATTCGTCATGAGCGTCAATGAAAAGGTATAAATCCGGACCAGATGTCATTGCCAGGGAACACCTGATTATAATCACGAATGGCTGTGTGAAGTAGAGTTGGTTGTTCTCTGATATTATTTCATTTGAAGAATGGCGGCTCCTTTGGATTTATTTGATAGGTACATTCGTAGGTACAAATGTCAGTATGCTTCATGAATAACAACAAATAATTAACTATTGAATTATTGAATCCTGAGCATTTTTATGAAACAGCAATTCCCGGGCTGGCTCCAGTACTGTTTTAGGGCTTTCCTGGGAGTAGCTCGAGGGCACTGAACACAGAAAACAGTGATCTATGCAGAAGGGGCATCTACACAGATAAATAATAAACCTTTGTGTAATAATTTCCAGCGTTTTTTTCCTCTTTCTTTCACAACGATTCACATGTCACTAATAGTGTCACAATTTATGTGTTACACTTGCAAAAAGTGATAGACGTACCTACTAAATCGTTCATCAATTCATCGAATTTTATAACACACCTTCTGTAGTAAGCCATCTTATAATGCGGGATAATCAAACAAAAAATAAGCCTTCAGCTTAGTGCCAATTTATATATAAAACTTTTCGCTCAAATTCTGAGCGTCCTCAAACTGTTATCCGTGTTTATGTGAGGACCTGAGGATGCTTAGAATTTGAGCGAAAAGCTTTGTTTGAAATAAAAATTGGTAGTAAGCTGAAGGTTTATTTTTATTTTTTGATTATTCCACATTGTACTGAATCGTTATTGGTCAAAGCAAAATTAACTGAAGATAATAAAAGGAATAGAAAAATAAGATCGAAGGGTACCGAAAATAAACAAAAACAACGAAAATAATGAAAATCAAAAATATACACATCGCACATTTATACATATAGATATACCTTTACATGATGTATTATTGTATTTATATAATTAGCATGAGTAATGATAATAAGCTCGCAAAAAATGACAATAAAATGATAGCAATACGACATAGTGTTACTTTAACATTTTGAACTAGACCGCAGGTAACTTAAGCAACATAGTGAAAGAAACAATACCCTTATAAAAATATGATTCCGGAGCTGCAGTTGTATGGGAAAAAGGAAGAACATGAACTTTTTGACATGGTAGGTGCTCAACTGCTCGTGTTGAGGATGTGTGAAATATAGATTTTAATATTTTGTTTTATTATTCATTTTAGGAAAAGTTACGACTTTTTAATGGTTTGAAGATCAGTTCAGTGTGTGATAAAAATGCATTCCACTACTTATGACCGGTATCAACGATATATGCGTTAAAATAATTATTGGTTCCAGAGTCTTAAAGTATCCAATTTGTATTTCTGTGAATGTGGGCAATATATGAGCGGGTCATATCATTTTTTTTTTCTCTTGTGCAAGGGCACTTCGTATGACTGCTCCCAGCAGACTGTCGGGACGGATCCACTGACTTTTGACATTGGGCGAAATTTGGCGTTTTCGACGACCGAAATACAAAAGAAAGGGCTCGGTATTGTTTAGATTGAAAAACTTTTCCATCCCCCGAGCTCAGCGCGATGCTCGTAATATGATTCACGGACGCTTCCCCCATTACGAGTTTTTTCCCATTTCGATTGCGGCAAACGTCCTTTTCTACCGACCGTCCACCGAAACGCATTTGTTTTTCTGTGAGGTCGAAACTCTAACGATGATTATCGCAGGAGGACGTACGAAGGGGATGCTCGGTGTTTTTATCGGTAGAATCAAAAGGGTGGGCCGAAAACCCACTTGGAACTCGGTTTTCATCTTAATTTCGATCTAATTGCCAGGAGTTGGGGAGGCCTTTTCAGAGCTAGGGCTCGCTCAAATATTTATCAACCGTTTTCTGACCTGTTCCTGCAGCTTGGACAGCATAGCCTAATAGATACAGCATAGTTGATTGTGCAGAACAACCGTATTTACCTCGTTAAAAAGTAGTTCTGTATTGTTTTTTGTGCTGATAGTTCAAGAGCTATTGTTGAGAATGAGTTTTACATGAGAATTAGTTCGATACCCGTGATAATGAACCCAGCTGAATACGCTGGTGACATCTGGCTGTTCCAGGGAATCTTATTATCTCTTAGACTGGCTCCCACCAGATGCCTCTTCGTCGCAAATTATTTTCATCATTCGATATTCTACGCCAATTGGATCATCAGAGGCCTAAGCAATATCTTAAGCTACAATTTTATGAAAGGCTAGCGCCGACGGGAGATACGAGAAGTTTGGTTCAACCCTTGGTTTTCTTTGAGAAAAAATTGTGAAATATGTCAAGACACGTTCACGAAGGACCTTAGCAGCCTGATCCCGCAAAACGGTCGACAACATGAATCATGTCTGGCAATAGTTTTGTGACGGACGCCCCCGCTTACAAGCTGAGCTGTTATTGATTTACAACTTCACGGAAGGAGAAGAGCGAAATAAAAAGGGTTGAGGTCAGTTTTTCATAATCCCTGAAAAAAAAGCCTTTCAACAGAAGCGCTGATGGGTGCTTGCCCTCTTTCAGGCTCTTCTGTATGATTTACGACTTTCCGTCCGCTCACCTTCCGGGCTCGACCGCTCTGAGTAAACAAGCTTCCACGTATTTCTCAACACCGAGTTTTGAGCAGCCTCAGATTCTAACAGTGAGTTAGTGTTACCAAGCAATTTTTGCAAACTGAATTAACGGTTTCCCAAACCAAATCAACAGTTTTCCCATATAAATTAACGACTTTATAAATCAAATTAACGATTTTCCAAATCAAATTCATGGGTTTCCAAGAAGATATTTATGTTTACCTTGCTGAGGTGAAAACCAGTTTCAAGGCTTGATCCTTATCCAACAAAGGAGAAGCTTGCAAGGTCCATTATAGGTGAAAAACTATCGAAATATGGTGAAAATCGTCAAAGACATCACCTTTTTCCTTAAACAGCATAGTGATTTTGATGAATTTCGACGAATTATTCTGATTATGTCGAATGTTTTGGAGCAGAAGGGCTTGTGAGGACGATGAAAGGAACTTTTGACGCGTTTCGGTCGCGTGACGCAATTTTTCAGCTGACACCCACTCATTTTGACTTCTGATTCATCACTCATTGACTAATATATTACTATGGCAATCAAACAGAGGAGCAAAAACGGTAACTATTGGAACACAAATGAGCCTGCTAGGTGGCTAATCTCAGACTATAGAACATTTTACGCTAATATTAAATACGCCCCATGTTTCTATAATATTAAAATAGCTTATCAACACCAGAACCACCCGAAAATCGCTCGAAAGTACACATTTTGACCGGTTATTGGTAATTGTTAAAATGGTTGACGTATGAAGCGCAGAAAAATCGCGACGTAAGCAAACCTCTACTTAGTGTACGCAGTCAAAATGAATTTTCAGGAGTTGCAAAATACTCAACGACTGGAGTAAAAAAGAAGGAGTTCGGGGTTGGACAAAAGTTGACAACGTCAAGAAGAAGGCCTAGAGTGAAAAAATGAGAATAAAATAAATAAAGAAGGTACATGCAGCGCAACGTTGATGTCTGTCAGAAAATTACAAATTCGTTCTTCTCTTCGTTCTTCCCAGTCTGCCCCTCACCAGGAACACGTAATAACAATATTTCTTCGTCCTCCCTCTTCCTGACTCAGGCCCTTTTCATAAACCTGGCTACGACTTCTTCGAGTCTCCCCTAGTTGATGCTCGAGTTTCCTTGGCCCACCCTCGCCGACCATTGCTTTTCGACGAGGCTTCGCCTTGCCCTTGACGCCGCCATATTGTCCTTGAACCCCCCTTACTTCTTTATCCGATATTGTTCTATTGATTTGATTGTAAATTGGAAAGTTTTTTCGCAAATATTGGCTAAACGGCAAAAATCCTAAATGGACTTTTAGACAAACGTTGGATAGGTCAAGACCTTCACCGCTCGTCTAATCACTTATTTGCGAGAATATCAAGTACAGTACAGCCTCGTTTATTCGGATTAACTGGGACCAAATGCAATCCGGATAATCCAGGTAATATGGGTAAATAAGTAACCAAAACAAAATACTGATATTTATAAGCAGACTTGGTGTTTATTACGATAAAAAATAACGTAACAAAATTAAGTAGGTAGTAAGTAAGTATATGTAACTTTCTTAAACTCGAGCTTTCTTAAAAGTATTTGTTACCATAATTTATTGTTCACACAATCTGTGCAGGATCTGTAAACTGAATCAAATCAAAAAGCGAATATTTGGTGTACTTATTATTACGTCCTCGCTATCATAGCTGAAAATTACTCTATCTAAACTGAATATTAAATTTAAGAAAGTCTACAAAAATCTGATCCAGATTATCCGAATCAACGAGGGCCAGAGAAATAAGGTTTTACTGTAGTTGTATACGCGACATTCGCTCTAAGAATTTTTGTTTCTACAAATAGTAAAGTATCGGGCAGTTATGCAAATAGTTGTTGAGAAACATGGGATTTTGGTGACGAAGAGATAAGCGTATAAGGGACAATAAGTGATCATTTTAGTCGGACTGCCAAGTTTTGTATTACTCTATAACTATATAGTGGGATGTACAATCACGCAATTCGTTCTATTCTCGCAATAGAGATGTATGCACTCTCCCTGGCACCGTCGTGACATCAAACACTATTATGCAGCAGATTCTGACGCTCTAACGATTCAAAACGGCCTCACAATGTCATCATAACAACCATTTGGAGGTCATCAATTCATCGAGTTTCCCCGCAGGCCTTCTGCGGTTAAGCCATCATAAGATGTAGAAAATAAAACAAATAAACCTTTCGTTTACCACCATTGTATTTATTTAAGCACGAAGAGTTTCACTCATGTTCTGAGCATCCTCAGGTACATAATTCACACAGAGAAAGTAAGTAAACTCATATATGTGTATAGGTGAGTTTTATGTACCTGAGGATGCTCAGAATCTGATCTAAAAGCTTCGTACTTAAATATATAGGAATGGTGGTAAATGGAAGGTTTATTTGTTATATTTTCTACATCTTAATCATCTGCATGGAGCGTAATGTTTCGCTGAGCTGGCAGTGATAAATGCCGTCATAGTCGAAGTATGAGCGCCTTAACTTCAGAAATTATACAATGAAGAATGAATACACCATGTACGAGTCCCTATACAACAACATACGAGGGACATCAAAGTATAAGACGTAAGGTTGTCAAGCGTCAAGTTGATGTTCAACACCCCGTTAGTCGTTTATCTCCGACTTGAGTGTTCAGAAATTTGTTTTTATTCCAGTAAGGATCAATCATTTGGGTCTTTATCTGGTCGGGACAGTTTTGTTTCCAGTGGGCGGTAGTGGCTACAGATGTCTGGGAGTGACCGCATGTGGTTTGCTGGAGTTCGCTGTTTTACGTCAGTTGCCGAGATAAAGTTGGAGGGCAGACAGATGTGTTGGGGTTGATGCCCGCTCCTGATAACTTATTTGCCGTCCGAAAGAGCTGCCGTGTTCTCCGTGGTATACACCTCGGTAGGATTGTTTGACAATATTTGTATGGGTATATCAAAAATGGAATGGTTAAACCTATTAAACGTCCCGGGGCTAAATAAGTCTTGGAAGATTAATTGAGTTAGTTTTTTATTTGGATCCTAGTTATGGTCCTTCAACAATTACAGCACACCAAAATATATGCAGAGTAATACCAAACGTGCACTTTTCGATCAGCGCTGCAGTAGCTTATAAATAAATGGTTATGTAGGTAAATATTTAAAGTGGTAAATCGTTTACCTACCTTTAATATTTCAAGGCGTAAGACCCAGAAACACCTGTTTTTATCGATTCACGGCGCATTTACTGACGACTTTATGACAAATTACGGGGGTAAACCTAGGATACTACGCGGGTTGCTACTTAGGAAACACCAGCACAATCAGACAAAATGAACAATCAGCCGTTGTGTAATACCTAATAGTATCAATGAAGGTCGACCCACCTGTCTGTCAAAAGCATCGGGAATAGGGTCCACCAGATACGAACAGAAGAGATCTGTTGGACCCCTATTCATGATCCTGTTGATAGAACATCCCCCCCCCCCCCCCCAAATTTGCAGATTTGTCCGTAGGTAGATATAAGTAATTTTGATAGTATACAGAACGCGTTCAATGAGCATGCTAGTTGTATGGGTTCAATGAGAAGGTTCAAAAATTCACTTAGCTTATATCATGTTCCGAAGAACCCAGTAGGTATACAATGATCCATTTAAAGGGTTGGAAAGGCTTTTTTGGGATTTTATTTCTCAGATTCTGCTTTGCAGCATTTGAATCATTAAGAGGAGGTTGAGTCGTTTCCTGATCAACAAAGAGTTGTATTCTCTGGAAGACTTCTTGACATTTTATTTTATTTTATTTTTATTATAATGTTTATTTTATTATTTTGAGGTCAGCCATTACAGTTTCTACACTGCATACTTGGATTCAATAATTAATATAACTTGGAATGAACATAATTAACATAATGAACATAATTAACGAGACATTGAAAACATGGTATTCATTTTTATTTATTATGTTATGCCCTGACGTACTAGCTCAACATTTTACTTCTTCTAAGCATGTGATATGGCAATAAAGATTTATTATTATTATTCACATCACAAGCCTAATATCGCTGTACAGCGTAAACCTAAAGGTCCATTTACACGAGCAACACTTTTCCGGCAATACTGACGAGAAAAAAGTGGTCGCAATATTTTTGGATGTTGACGAGCAACTACTCCTCCCAGAAAAAGTTGACGAGAATGGTTCGGCAACAGTGCCGAAACTTCGTCAACACTGCCGGGGCTGGCCCACCTCCCGGCAGTAGTTTTTTCGTGTTGCTGGTGTTTTCCACCGAGGTTGGGAAATTATTGCTCGATCTCGGCGACTGTTTGCGAGGGATGATAATTTTGAGGTCATAAATGTACATTCAGAAAAATGAACCATCGTATAAGATCGTTGAAAAGTGGACTCCAAATTTATGCAATGATGGAATGAACACCCGCAAAAAAAAAACAGAGATTACCTTAGTTCACGAAATCAGATTTCGACACCCGGGCAAAGTTAATGAATAAATAAATAATTATCTAGGATTATTTCTGATGTAACGGCCACTGAACAACCTCGATTATTTAGATACTGCCGCATCCAGTTTCCTTTTTCGTTTACCACGCCTCTCCGCCTCATTCAGCACAATCAACGTATAATAACTTCGTCGCTCATCTTGGAGAACTATTTCAATAAGAATGTACTCGTTTAAACGAGCAACAACGACAATTTTTTAGCGAATTTTCAAAGAAAAGGAAGAATATTTGCAATTTTTTTATACGCACATCCGTTTCAGCGCATCTGAATTCATCCCTAGAGCTTAACAAAAATTTATATGTATGTATGTTAATGTATATATAGGCTTAGTGACTCAACGGTCGAAATCTCTACACCATATATAGGCATATATATATACTAAGGTATATGTATGTTTGTCACTCCAGACGATATCTGACCTCGGGTACTCATGATAACATTTCCAAATCTCGGCAAAATGTTTGTACGTATTGCCAAAAAAAAAGGATGAGTTCGAAGATCAGTTATTTTCAAAAATTCTATGGGGGGGGTTTATTTGAGTTTTTAAGGGTCAACAATTGCTAAAAATGGCTAAAATTGCGAACAATTGATACAAAATGATTGAAAGTGGATGGAAGGGTGATTAAAGACAGAAAAATACAATTTCAGTTGTTTTTCATACAGAATAATGGCCAAATTTGGATTTTTGGCGGTCAAAAATCGGTATGTAGAGCTAAAATCAATACTGAGGTTGTGTGGGATGGTGATTCACGATAGAAAGATTTGATGATAGAAAGGTTTTGATGATAAAACGAGTTTTCTCAAAAAAGAGTTTGACTTATAAAGGTCAAAGATAATGAAATGATAATATAATTTTACGAAAAGTGGTACGGTTTCTCGCCACATAATCGTTTTACACAATAGCACGAACATTTCTTTGAAAGTTCGCTCTTATAGCCATGTTGCATGACTGGAACTTCTTCTCCCCCCCCCCCCCCCCCCCTTTTTTGGCAACTATTGTCGAGTAACACCAGTAGTTTTTAGTGCCTTGTATTCAACGGCACTTTTTATGGTCGGCGCAATTTTTGTGGTGCAATACGGCCGGAATAGGGCAACTTTAATTGCACGTGTAAATGGTTAAATGGGTTAACACCGTACAAACTTACAGGTCTCGCAAGAAATTTCATTAAAGGGATTTCTTTATTTGTTTTCAAGGCGTTTTTATTCATGTTTTTTCCTCTCTCTGCTCGCCTTGATTTGTTTTCAGCCAATTTCTGCGCCCGATTAGTAATCGCACTGGTAAATTAGGAAGACTGGAACTTGAAAGCAGAACGAGTGGGTTTTGGTTTTCCAGGCCGGAGCGTAATCCTCCTATATAGCCACTGGAGAGTTTGCGTACATGTTGCAGCCAACTCTAATAAAGGCCGACCACAAAAATCACGTTTAAAATGCCACTGTGAAATCCGTAAAATGTAAGTTACCCGATTTCTCCGCTATACAAATAACCCGCCTGGGTAGACTTTTAGCTACTAAACGGAGTTTAACAAAGTCCCCTCTGACGCTATTTTTCTTCCCAGGCAGTTTCCCCCTCCATTACCTCGAACCGATTTAACATTTCCTCCCCTTTCACAAGTTGTAACCTTCATGCGCTCAATCAAAGTAATCAAACGCCCTTTATTCGCCTCCCGTAAAAAGCTCGAAATGAAGGCCGCCAGTGCATTCGCTCGGCAGTTCGTTTTTATGCTATGGTGTCGCTCGTTTTGAGTTGTTTTCATTATTACGAACCCCAACGTATGGTTCTTCCAACAGATTGCCAGAGGATCGGAACAAACTCAAATTACCAACAAAATTCCATTCAAGCAGCATGGATAAAAGAGCGAATTTTCAAACAAATATTCGTGCTATTGTATAAAAATATGATATAACAAAAGAAACCGTACCACTTTTCGTAAAATCATATAGGTTTTTCGTGATTTTAGTCATTTTTACAGATTTTTGACTCTTACCAAATCTTTTTTTTTTTTCGAGAAAAATATTTTCATCATCGCAGTTCCTCTTTCTGTCGTTAATCACCATCCCACACAAGGTCAGGTGAACTAATATTGATTTTAGCCCTTAATTGACCCCAAAAAATCCAAATTTTACCGCTGTTCTGTAAGGATAACAACTGAACTGATGTGTATTTATTTACCCTTCCATACCACTTTCAGTAATTTTATATCAACTGTTTGCGGTCTTATCAGTTTTCTCATATTTCTGACCCCCCTAAAAAATCAAATTTGACCCCCTTCGAGTTTTTGAAAATTGTTCATCTTCAAACTCACCCTTTTGTTTGGCAGTAAGAACATTTTACCGAAATTTGGAATTTTTATCATGTACCTACCTAATGTCAGATATCGTCTGGAGACACACACACGCGCGCATAATTTTTTTGTTAAACTGTAGGAATATTCAGGATGCTTTGAATCAGATTTTTCTGGGAAAAACATTTCGAAAATATTCATGTTCAGTAAATTTTAGACCCACAGCAGTAGCTTCATTTTCTTTCAAAATTCTGAAAGGGAAAATTCCCACAAAAATTACCTTGCGAAATTGTTCATTAAGGATGGTATTGAGATTCTTCAATATCAAACCACTTGTTTTCTGAAGGTAGATCCGAAGAGTTTTATTCGCACTCATACGTGTTAACTACATCGAAAACTACTACTTAGTTAGATATTCAATTGCTTATTAATCTATTGCTACAGTAATCAACTGAGAACTAACACAGCGTGGTTGTACGTTAGGTTGCGTTTTCTGGCGTTCAATATACTCATCATTACGTGTGTCGGAAATCGACGCTGGAGAAAATTAGAAGTCAATATCACTGGAGTTGTTCATTCGGAACCAGTTACCCTCCCACTAGAACTCACGCAGTTCACAACTCCATTATATCTATGTTCGGACGTTATGCCTCCGTGAGTGAATCACTTAAGGGAGTTGGTCGATGTTTGACTCCACTATTACAGGCGATTACTTTATACATCACCTTCGACTGAAGATATCCACTATCAAAATTACCACTACAAACCCCGCGAATTTTGAAACTATAACTTTGGACTTATTTTAACAATATAATAGGATAATATCAATAATATGCAAATAGCTATATGCAAATAATTCATGGGTTGGAATTTATTTACATTTAATGACTAGTTCTCGGTTCAGTACGAGGTAGGTATAGTATGACTATAATCTAAATGAGGGAAAAATACAATAAAACACTGAAACAACAGTATAGACTAGTACATTGAACTACATTAAAAAAACAGATGGAGTGGGTACCTATTTACATGTTAAGATGAAATTCGACCATAAATGTATGTAATTCGGAAAAGCGAAGTTTCCAGATTTTCCGTTACATTTTTGGGAAGATGATGAGGAAAAACCTATTTATGAAACTCAATTAATTGATTTTTACTAATTGTAATTTATATGTTCCACTCAGCAATTCATGATAACTATAATTAATAAATATTGTTGAATTATGTGCCAGCCACTGATACAAACAACTGTGTTTCAGGAATGTAGTTGGTATTTAATATTTTCTTCGATTCAATATTGTTCTTCATTAATGTTATTATAAAGTTATAATACTTTTACTTATTGTTTTGAACAATGATCACTCGTATTATGATGTTATTTTCATATTTTCTTACCAAAAACATATATTAGGTAATTCATGTATTAGGTAGACGTACTTACTGTGTTATTAATCCAGACTTTCCGTTAAATTTTTGGGAAAATGATGAGGATATTTGCGAAACTCGATTAATTTATTTTTACTAATTATAATTTAAATGTTCCACTCAGCGATATTCATGACGACAACTATAATAAATAAATATTGTTGAATTATGTGCCAGCCACTGATACAAAAAAATAACGGTATTTCAGGAATAGGTATATAGCTGGTATTTCTATTTCCTCCGATTCAATACTGCTGTTCAGAAAATGTTACTGCGTGAAGTTGTATTGTCCTTTCACGTGTTCTGAACAACAATTACTCGTATTATGATGTTATTTTGGACTTCTCTCACCAAAAACATATAATTATAGTAGGTAATTCATGTATTAGGTTAGGTAGCTACTCAATGTGTTTTATTAATCAATAGAGCTGATACTGAGACTAATATATGAATATTCATTCAAAAATCGCCTTCATAAAAAATTACCTTATTTGATACATAGAGAGCAGAGTGTAATAGATGTGATGAGACAACTGTGACCACGAGTTCGGAGGACCTACCTACAGAGCAAAATTAAAGAATAAGAGTAGATTACCAGTAGTTTGTTGTATTCGTGAAATTAAACAAATACTTATAATAATTTTGTGATTTTTATCATCAAGATTTATTTGATAAGAGGCAGTCAATCGGGTCGGTCCGTAACATAATCCAGCGAAAAAAAATCAGTGAATCACTATGTAGCTAGACATAAAATATTTTCCTAAAGTAGGCCTAAAGTATTTTTTTTATATTAGGCATATTCTACTAGTATTATTGCTTTATTTATGTCAAATTTCACAAATTCAAAAAGATTCCTCAATGTCACAGGTAACTTGTAGGTAGTAGGTTTGCTTGATCATGTTTCATACCAAAAATGTATTTTTCCTTGGTAAAATGATGTCACATTTTTATCAACTGACCAAGGAAAAATACATCTTTCACTTCATTTTTCGTTTCCCTCGAAATATCGATACAATTATGAGTAAAGATGGTAAAAATCTGATGGCAGATATGCATTGTGAAAATCGTAAAAAATAGCACAACCGATGAATAATCCATTTTTCAGAAAGGAACAGGAATATTTTTCGCACAAAAAGAAAAATAAGTTAATTGGTACCTACCTGCTACCTATACCACAGAGTTGGTGAGAATTCGTCTTTTTGTTTGTGGCAATTCAATGTACGTATTATTTTGGGGACGAATAAAATTTGTCGAAGAATAAATCATTTTATTATAAGCATCATATATTATTACTTTCTGAAATGAATAATCGCAATCGATTAAGAGGACGAAAATTTGAAATCCTCCACAAAATTAAAGGGAACCCAAATTGAGTCAGTTCTCAACTGCCTTCAACGTTTACAGTATACGATTTCAAGAAATGCTGGCACATCCAAAGACGAAACATAAAGTTCATGACGTCATGGATACAAATCTGTTTCCTAGTAGGCATTCGAGATCCGTCTCTAGATTTTAATAATTGTAAATATATATTCATTAATGTACTAGTTATGCGTCACTCCAGACTAAATTTAACATTCTTGACAATGTATGATGTGTGCTGACCGTTGAAAACCAACAGTATAAATTATTTCAATGGCTGAGGTAGCATGACCCACATCTCATTACACAACACTCACCTTCGCTACTTGAAAAATTTACGAATTTCGCCAAAATCTCTGCAGGTTATTGAGAATAGGTTGTCAAAAACTGCACTTAAAAATCGCCTAAAATCGTTTTGATGAACTTTTGATGAATGAACGTTTAAAGATTAATTCACAATAGCCAATAATGTTTTTATATTTCAAAAAAAAAATTAAATAAAAAATAAAAATTCCAGACATGCAGCATGGCTATAAGAGCGAGTTTTCCAAGAAACAATCGTGCTATCGTGTAAAAAGATGACACAGCGAGAAGCCATACATTACTTTTCGTGAAATTATATAATTTTTTTCGTGATAGGTACCTACCTGTTAGCAATTTTTACCGATTTTTGACCTCAAGTCAAATCTGATCCACTCTTTTTTTTAGACAACTATTTTTATCATCGAAATAGCCCTTCCTTCGTGAATAACCACTTCACAAACAGTCATGTGAATTAATAAGGTTTTTAGCCCTTAATACCAATTTTTGAACCTCCTCCAAAAATCCATTTTACCCCTATATTCTGTATGAAAAACGACTGAAATTGTATATTATGTTTGTATTTTACTCTTTCTTCCATACTACTTTCAATGAGTTTAAACCAACTGCTTGCGATTTTAATAATTGTTATCGATTTCTGACCCTTAAAACTCAGATTTTGACCTCCTTGGAATTTTTGAAAATGGCTCATCTTCGAACTCGCCCTTTTGTTGGGCAATAAGGAGATTTTGGCGAAATTTGGCATTTTTATCATGTACCACATCGTCTCACATCGTCTGGAGTGACACAAACATATATGTTTATCGTTTATAAATATACAAACATATATGTTTATATATTTATAAATATATGTATACTATATGTATACTGTATACTTTTTTTTTAAAGCTAGGGACGAATTCAGGATGCTCTGAAACGGATTTGCCTATAAAAAACATTTCAAAAATTCATGTTCTGAAAATTTTTGACTCATTACAATAGCTTCATTTTTTTGAAAATTTGCTTTGAAAAAGAGTCAGGCTAATGACTGGTTTAAAAATTCGGATAAATTCCGAAAAACAAAATAAAAAAACAGGGGACGTGGTAATTTAATGCAATTGAATTATTATTTGATTAATAAAAACTTTTGAGGTCCGTGTAGTGTTAAAATCAGGATTTTCATAGTTAAAAAAATGCGGTGGTAGTAAATGTTCAATCATCTGGGGACGTGGTAATTTAATGCAATTAAATTATTATTTGATTAATAAAAACTTTTGAGGTCCGTGTAGTGTTGAAATTAAGATTTTCATAGTTAAAAAAATGCGGTGGTAGTAAATGTTCAATCATCTGGTCAGTTTAGTTAGCATGTCAACCTTCGTATCTAAGAAAATTATATAAGAAAATGATAATTTTCTTATATAATGATTTATTTCTGATTCCTAGTGTCAATTTTAAGTTAAAACTGATGTAAATGATAGCAGGTTCATGTAAATTATTTGCTCATGCTGCATGTTCGTGAACTTACCTCGAATTGTCGACAGGCCAAGTTCGGGGAGGCAAAGGCTCTTCCTTGAGACCGGACACCGGGCCGCGGGGCTGATGATGGAGCGACTCCTGTAAAAACATTCGCGACCCAGGATACAACTTGCGACCCCAGGCCTCGAGGTCGGCGGCGCCACAGAGGCTCGCCGCCCACGGCGAGCCGCCACCGTAACCGCCACACTCAACAGCCGTCATATCAGAAGGGCATCACGGCAGCGCGGGAATCTCTAGTGGGACTTCGTACAACTCTCACGGGGGACCTCCGCTGCGCCACTCGAGGGTCGGAAGTGTCCCAGGCGCAATAGAGGGCCGAGCCCCACTACCCCGAAGGGGCGGGGCCGGGGTGGGCGGGGCCGGGGAGATGGGGCGTGGTACGGGCCACGCCCACCCGTCCTCCGACCATTCTGACCTCACAACCCCTTCAGGAAGGGATGAAGCGAGCATCGTCTCTTCGCTGGTTGTCGTTCTTGAAACTTCGCTGTTCCATAAAATCCCACAATATCATTAATCTCGTTGTTTTAGTTTATTATTTTCAATAATGAACCATTGGAATCGAGCATGAAAAACAAATTCTTACCCCCCCTCAAAATTTGATGGTTTACGTTTCAAGGTATGTAGAATCCAAAACTGCAATAAAAATATTTCTGTCTGTCCGCCGTACGCCGTACGGGCCACTTTTCTTAGTTACCATGAAAGAAAATTGATGAAATTCGGGTTATAGGTTCCGTTCGGGGTCTAGTTGGTCCTCGAAGCTCAACGTTACTGTCAGTCATCTCTAAGGGGTTCAAAATAGGGGTTGCAATTTTCAAAACGCCTACCTATACCTTTTTTTTACGTGAATCTTTTTACGGTTTCAAATAATCTTGAACTTACGAGTTTTTTAAGACCACCCGGTGCATCGTACGTCCAGCCGTTCGTTCACAGTAAGGCCCCGAAGTTTGCATCGATAGGCATTTTCGACTCCAGTGTGAATGAAATTGTATACATTCAAACCAAATCTCGTTACCAGGGACGCCCCGCCCCGACAATAGGAAATTAGCCGGAGATAAAATCATTGCTAGGGGCCACCTGATTATATTGGCGGAGTATGAAGTCGAGTTGGTTGTTGTGTGATATTATTTCATTTGAAAAATGATGGCTCTTTTGGAGTTTTTGATAGTGCAACTTGAACAAACTTTGAAGTATTATTGATGGGTAAATTATTACTACACGATGGTAAATCATTACTCAACGGTAAATTATTACACAACGGTTCATTATACAATCTACGTAGAAGGGGCTGGAGTTTGTTGGTAGGTACTTTTGCAACTTTTTTCACTCCTCATCAACAATTTCTTTTCAGAACTTCATTATGTGTGGTTCTTTTTGTTAGGTACTGTTTGTCATCGGCAGAATTATTTTAGCAACATTCAACTCGTGATTTAGGTAGGTAGGTACCTAGTAACGAGTACGGGGTTAGGTACTAACCTACGGAGGATCTGCGATCTACATAAAATGTATAGAATAGTTCATATTATCATATTATATAGACGGGTTATCTATACAGAGAGCTGTGATCTGTAACGGAAGGGTATTCTGTACAAAATAATAAACCGCTGTGCAGGGATTTGCAGCGTTTTTAATATACCAGGCAGGTTTATACAGGGTGTCTACAGTTATTATAGGACAAACTCAGGGAATCGATTCTACAGCTAATTTGTAACAACTTTTGTCACGTAACAATTTTTTTTTAGTCCACCGAAAACCCGAGTTTTTTTATTTTAATTTTTTTTCACGTTTTCGACTCTGCCTCATAAAAACTGCCATAAACCCCCTTATTTATCAATGCAATCTCAAATATGAGGAGCCCGTTGGAAAGAACGTAAAATTGCCTATCTCTCGGATAATAAATCCGATTGTTTTAATTAGTCCTAATTGGTGAAAAAATGGCCAAAGTTCAAAATTTGAAGATTCCTTAAAAATCACCGTTGTTTCTTTCGTTTTTTGCGCTATTAGTATGGAGGTTTTTCGGCGTGCACTCCTCGGGAAAAACTTGCCCAGAACCTCAGCTTTCCAATGGGATAAGAAAAAAATTTCACAGTGAAATTTGGTGGAGAAAATGACGTTTGAGTCCTGAAAAAACGTGGGTTTTTAGGTGAAAAATCAGCGTTTTCCACCAAAAGCCGACTTGCTTCATGAAAATGTTTGTTGGCATCTCATTTATTAAATTGATTCAGTTTAAAAAATAACATCGCGAATAGGGTTGGTTCTACTGTAGGTTCTCAAAATGCCTTGCTGAACACAAAGGCGGCATCTTTTGAGCACGCTCCTCGTGACGTCCCGTAGTTGGCGAGCAATTTGCAACACCCCACCGCATTCCTGCACTCTGGAAAAATATAATGTATTAGTTTCAGTAATCGTTTACGTAGTAGCAGAGTCAGGTCATTGTAACCAGAGAAATTTTGGTAACTACCGTTTTCTGTAATTTTAAGAACTTTTTTTATTGACTGATCCACCGCCCGGGAAAATGGACGTTCATCCAACCGCGGATGATTCGGGCGTTATGGGCCAGTACCCTGGCCACCCAGGAGCCCTGTTCTGACCCCTGTGGACTTCTAAGTATGGGATACGCTGAAGTCCTTAGTCTACGCAGAAGCTGTGGACACGAGGGAAACCCTCAGGAGTTGCCTCCTTGGAATCAGGAGGCAAGCAGATTCCAAGTAATGAAAAAACAGCTCTTAAAATGACAGAAAACGGTAGTTACTTAAATTTCTGTGGATACAAAGACCTGACTCTGCTGGTGTTTCTAAATGCTCGCCAACTACGGTACGTCACGAGGAGCGTGCTCAAAAGATGCCGCCTTTGTGTTCAGCGTGGAGAGGGGCATTTTGAGAACCTACAGTAGAGCCAACCCTATTCGCGATGTTATTTTTTAAATTAAATCAATTTAATAAATGAGATGCCAACAAATATTTTCATTTTCTTGCCATGAAGCAAGCCGGCTTTTGGTAGAAACGCCCACGTTTTTCAGGACTCAAACGTTATTTTCTCCACCAAATTTCACTGTGACATGGGCTGTAACATGTTAGATATTATCGACACCTTCCAGGTAACCAATAACATGTTACGCATATAACATCAAAAACGTTATATAACCTCGTTTACATATATGTAGTTGCTGGAACGACGTTTCGTTATCTTCAAAGCTCACAAAGGAAACAAAAATAAGAAACTGCAATCCGGGAATCAGTGATTCAATGTTCACAATATATACCTCGCCTTTTTGAAGGTTCCTGCTAACTTTTTTTTGCATTCCAACTTGAATTTCTCCACCAAATCGAAAGATAATCGCAATTTCGAGCATACCTACCGTTGGAAAGGTGATGCAATTTCACTGTCAGATTCGGCAGTTTGCCAAAGATTTTAAGAAATTCTACTTTTGGTTTATTATTTTCAATAATGAGCCGATGGAATCGAGCATGAAAAAAAAAGAAAAAAAAATCTAAACCCCCCCTCAACATTTGATGGTTTACGTTTCAAGGTATGTAAAATCCGAAATGCAATAAAAAATTTCTTTTCTTAGTTACCATGAAACAAAATTGATGAAATTCGGGTTATAGGTTCCGTTCGGGGTCTAGTTGGTCCTCGAAGCTCGGCTTTACTGTCAGTCATCTCTAAGGGGTTCAAAATAGGGGTTGAAATTTTCAGAACGCCGTAGCTCGAAAACTTTCGATAGAAGGGTATGGTTTTTTTAACGTTATTAAATTTGTCTTGAACTAAACAACTTCTTGAGGCCACCCGGAGCATTGTACGTCCAGCCGTTCGTGTGCACCAAAAAGCTTCGTTAACACGATCGTGAATCAAACGGTATAAATCCGGCCCGGATATCATAACTACGGAGCATCTGATTATAATCAAGGATGGCTGTATGAAGTCAATGGTTGTTCCGCTATATTATTTCATTTGACAAGTGATGGACTATTGGATTTTGTTGGTAGGTACATACTTCTGAAACTTGAACAAACGTTGAAGTATTATTGATGTGTAAATTATTACACAACGGCAAATTATGACACAACGGTAAATTATTACATAAGGGTAAATTATTACACAACGGTTCACCTACCAAGGGGCTGAATTTTGTTGATCGGTACTTTTGCAACTTGAACAACCGTTGAAGTATTATTGATGGGCAAGTTATTAAATAACGGTTCATTATAGGTATTGACCACAGAAAACAGTGATCTACGCATAAGGGGCATCTATTTCACTCCACATCAGCAATTTTCCTTTAGAACTTCATTATTTGCGTTTCTTTACGTTCGTTTCGTTCGGTTCGTTCGTTTACCCGAGTTACGCCCGACTGCGCGACGACGGCGGAACGGACGGGAAAAATTAGTCAGGATGGTCCTCGTACCTTCGGTCTTGCTCCTCCGACCTGGAAACGAGCTAAGTTCCCAGTCTTGCCGGCGTCGGAAGATGGGCTTGCTCCTTCGGTGAAACACCCTAGGATTAGGCCTAGAAGGGAAGAAGTACCTCTTCAGGTGGCATTGCTGCAGAGGGGTCGGGTCCGTGGCTCAAAGGATGCTCTCCGTTCGGGTTCCTGAACTCAACGACCCCCTTTTGCTGTCTTTCCTGCTGTATGTTTTATAATTCGATTGGAGGGGTATTATTTTCCGCCAATCATAATGCGCGATCATAGGCGCGTGTGGCCGAGGACGCAATGAGCTCCTGGATCAGCGCTTTTTTTTAACTGGGGCAGCGAAGGATGTCGAGAAGATCGGTTAAATGATTGTTTTTCGTTGGATCGGGTCTGACATTTTGAACGGCTGTTAAGTAAGGTTCCTAGAAGGTAACAATCGCTAGAAAACAATCGATAATCGCGGACAAAGCCAAATGTGGAAAGTCTCACGGACGAGT
This sequence comes from Leptopterna dolabrata, assembly GCA_954871275.1. NCBI lineage: Eukaryota > Metazoa > Arthropoda > Insecta > Hemiptera > Miridae > Leptopterna > Leptopterna dolabrata. Next base: position 19,293,853 of record OX940987.1, on the reverse strand, counting down.
AAAAACGTAAACATGAAATAACACATGTAATTATTCTGGCTGGTTCTACATTCTGACTGCAAGAAATTCGGTCATCGAGTTTACTAACTCATTCATTTTCATTGGTAAAGTCATTTTAGTTCACCAAACGTCGTAGAAGCTTGAATATCGCTACTTTTTCGTTTTTTGGCTTCCCTGAAAAGCAGCATTTTTTAACGTATCGGACCCTTTATCTCGGGATGTACAGAACCGATTCCATTTCCCATTTAGGACCTTCTTTATTTTTATTTTTTATTTTTTTTTTTTTGAGAATAGAATTTTGCATAAATCTGCGGGAATCATTTTGCGAAATAACTTATTATAGTCAAGGGACGGATAGCCGAAGTTATGTAAAAATGCCACCAAAATGTCCGAAATCGTAATAATAATTATAATAATCGTAATTATAATAGTTTGCAACGTTTTATATTCTGTGTTCGGATTCAACGTACCTACCCTGGAACAAAAACCAAGAAATTTTGAGAGGGAAGGGGATTAAAATGTTTAAATCCGCATCTTTTCTGCTGTATTGTAAACCAGGCAAACTTTACTCTTCATGATTATACCTTCCTAATTTGTTATTTCTATTTTTTCATGGTGCTCACTAAATCTGACCATATTCACATGTTTTAGTCGTTTTTACCTCCGTTTTTCACATTTCTTCATCAAAAACTTTAATTTTAAATGAACTGTCTATGAAAAACCAATTCACAAATCGCGAAAAATCCAAAAAGTCGTCAAACATGGTTTGAAGTCATAACATCCTTGAAAATTCGCTCTCATGGTAGTGCTGCGTGACTGAACTATTTTCATCTTATCCCCACCCTCGCTGAGCTTTCAGTGCAGAGTGTATGTGGTTCGAGATCCCGCGCAAACATCACAGGGAAAATCGAAATGCGGGGACTTACGCCGGAAGTGTAGGATCTGTTTCGATATGCTAAAGGGAGAAGTCGTGCGAGGGTAAGCCGAGAAAGCTCATGGTATAAACTAAGAAGAAAGGTGACAGGGCCGAGTGGTGTCCTCTGTATTCTCCAAGGGGTACTCCGAAATCAATAGGTAGAGATGTCCCAGAGTTTCCAAGACTGTTACAAGAGGGTTGAAGCACCGACTATGAACATTCAAAGCCTACCCTGAAATCAGCATCTTGCTGTACCGTAAACTGGGCAAACTTTACTTCATCATATTTACCCTTTTCTTGGCATTTTTAGTATTTTTACTTTTTCATGGGTGTTCACCCAATCTGGTACCATACCCGCATGTTTTTTAGCCGTTTTCAACAGAGTTTTTCACTTTTTCCTCACAAATTTTCAAATTTTTGATGTACTTTATATGGACTATACTTTTTATGGACTACCAACTCAAAAATGGAGGAAAAGCGGATAAACTGAGGGAGAAAATAGTCCAAAATTGTTTCAAGTCACCAACCTAGGAAATTCGGGAAATTCGCTCATCTGTTCATGCTGCATTACTGGAACTTCGGGGGGGGGGGGGGGGGGCTTATGTAAATATTATTTTTCCACCGTCTCACCGATCTATCCCACTTTTGGTGGTTTTATATAAATTTTTAGAGATTTTTGCACACAGGCGCAACCTACCTACCAACTCATAAATCGGGAAAATCTGATAACCTGGAGAATAAAATCGTCAATTTTTCATGTTATGGTCATGCTGCATGAATGGAACTTTCTCTCTTACGCAAATATTCTTTTCCTATCATCTCACCAATCTATCCCAATTTTGGTGGTTTCGTATCAATTTTTGGAGATTTTTGCACTCACATAAAACCTAACGACTCATAAATCGGGGAAAATCGAAAAAAGTGGAGAAGAAAATCGTCAAATACTCACATTATTATTATGGTCACGCTGCATGACTGGAATTTTTTTCTCTTACGCGAATATTATTTTTCTACCGTCTCACGAGCCTACCCCACTTGTAGTGATTTTATATAACTTTTTGGAGATTTTTGCACATCTAGTTGCTCTTATCTACGGTTCCCGTGCCAAATTTGAGCTTATTCTATACGAAACTGTTGTGGGAAACCTTCATTATTATGCGATCATTTGGTGTAGGTAACTACATACCTAATTTTAGAAACGAACATCATGGCTCGTTAAAATATTAATTTTAAGCACCTACGTAAATAGATTATGATTAACGAGGGCACGCCCACGTTTCTGTTTTTCGATTGGTAATATAAATATCTTACACCCGGATATACTTGGCTCCTCACACACTTCCACATTCGTCATCTTTTCGATGTTTTTTACCGCCTCACTCACCGCCCATATTTCATCCTAAGTTGATTCTTCTGGCAAGTTATTAAGCGGAGGTAGAGAGAGAAGATATATATCAGAAATGGGAGCAATGAAGTACAAAAAAAACAGAAATAAGAAACTGCCGTCGAATGAAAAAAGAAGAAAAGAAAAAAAATCGAGAAAATTAAAGGAGCCTCATCAAATGCAGAAGTGGAACATTTATCAGAGAACTGCCCTCTGTATTATGAATTACCCCCACCTTTCCCTGCATATCTGTTATGATAAAAGTTCTTTCCGCCCCCCTCTGTTGAGGGATTACTTCGGGACTGGTTGTTTATCAAAATACAAAGGTTGTGCTAATTCGTTTTACTTTCACAAGTTGCACTTTAAAAAAGAAAAAAAAATGGTGTGGGGTGGGGAAATGAAAAAAAACAGGAAGTAAAAGAAACCTGGGGTAGTTGATATTGGTTCTGAGTCGGGGACTGGCAGTAAAACGTTTTGGAGTTTTTTTTTGTTCGCGGACCCTTTCGACGAGAAATTCTCGAGGGATTGACCCCGTACGGTTTTCGAACGGGGTTTCCGATACTGTTAAATATTGTTTGGCATTACAGGAAAAAGTTGAATTGATTGATCTGGGTTTGTGGCGGGAGGGGGTGGTTTGAGGAGCTGACGACCTTTCATACGGGATGAATTCCAATGAGATGGATCGAAAAACGGCATAACTAAAATTGTAACGGTTAAAAACGTTGCGTTAGAACGAAAGTATAGAAATTATGGGGCTTTCTGAGAGATTGATTGGTTTTAGTTATTTTGCACATTATTTTCCATGAGAATCCCATATAAAACTTTAAAGAATGACCCAATTAAAAAACACGTTTATGAGGGCCAGGTTTCAATCATGAAGATTACAATCGAGCAAATAAAAAACACATAGCTTCCTCTTACTGATAACATGATTGTGTATAAATCAATTAAACGAATGATAATTACATAATAGGACGTATAGGGTCCTTAATAATGAATAAACATTGTAATAGGTATCGTTGACCATTGGGTTTTAAGAAATTCAGCACCTCACATTATACGCACGCGCAGTCTCCATACCGTTGACCCGATCGTTCTAAATAGAGGCCAAGTAGGGCTTAACCAGCAAAATCCCTGACAATTTCAGTCAAATCGGATTTGAATTAAGGAAGTTATGCGTGTGGCAAGGATTTGCGGTCACAGACGGACAGAAACCTAATAAAATTTGTTCAGAAAGCTCTAAAACGTAATGGAATTTAGGATTGTTTTGTGCCCCCGAAGAAAAAAATTATTCCTTTCAAAAGAGAAAAAAAGATTCAACTTCATTGGTAGACTCAGAAGCAATACGGAGAACTTCGAAGTAGGACTTTATTTAATATTAGCCGTTGTTTTCAAGTGCCGTATTGCGGAAGAGCACTGTTAATGCTTTATGTGCTGTAAGCCTTCATTATGCTCGTTCAGTCTCGTCATTATAATGTCCAGTGCTGGCGTTATAACAGGTATTTGTTCTACATCCACCAAGGCGACGATCAAAACCGAAGAAAGGATGATACAAGACAAAACCGAGAGCAATCAACGCAACTCAAAGCGACGAGGCATCTGCAAATAGCGCGAGCGTTTCTGCTACAAGGCCACTTCAACAAAATTTGTTCCTCTTATTTCAGGAAGAAAACCGTCAAATTTCAATGGATCAGAGAATGAATTCAAAACGGACACCAATAAATCGTTGAGAAACCACTTGAAGTGTGTGTAGGCAAACATTCAACGAAATCGTGTGTTTAATACCAACAAAAACTTTACGCTTATTAGAAGTGGTACGCGTACAATTTCTCTCTTAAGAAACGAATCCTCATATCAAGGTATTTAAAAGGTTGATCTCGGTCCTGTTCAAAAACTACCCATACCAACTGAGCAGAGGTGGTCACTAGGACGACAGGCTGAGGTAGAAAATTGCACGCAGAGTCCTTCAGCAGAACTGTACGTAGATGTGAAAATATTGCCCTTTTGACAACGCAGAATTCCCACGTAACCACCTTGAAGTACTGAGGGTCGTCTAAATTCATTCAGACGGTGAGTAGGAGAACGGCACAAAATAAAAATAAATTGTTAATGTCTGAAGGCAAAAAGGAGGTGAAGGCGAAGTGATGCTTGAGGTTATAAACGAGGTCTGAAGGCTCCCGTAATAGGAAAGTGGTGTCGGTGGTTGAAGTGGTCTCCAGAGAACACTTGGTTTTCCGCGTGCGACTCGTCTTATACTGGAAAAACGTAGCGTCAGTCTTCGAATTACACTTTACGTCACGGTTCGAACAACAAATGTAATCCTCCCGTGGAAACTGGGGAGGGGATGTGAATATGTGTTTTATGTACCTCCAGAAAACTCGTCTTTTGAAGCGATTTGTGATGGAGCCAATGAATAGGCGACAGGTTGACGTAGGAACCGCTACGTGGAGCGATTCAGCATGTTGTTAGTTACCTCGAAAACTCACATTATTCAACAGATTGACAAGCCCAACATGACAGTATTGGTAGTATGATAGTATTCTTAGTATATATGATAGTGATATATGATAGTATTTCTATATCACTTTGGTTTGATCGCCAAAACCATAACAATAATATAGGTAACGATTTCTTTAGCCACCTTTAACCTTTGTGTTTGTTTATTACTTTCAATAATGAACCTTTGGAATAAAAAAGTTAACATGGAAAAAAAGTTAACCCCTCCCTCCCTCAAAATTTGGTGGTTTACGTTTCAAGGGACGTAGAATCCGAGAATGCAATAAAAAAAATTTCTGTCTGTCCGCTATTCACCCCTTAGAGATGACTGACAGTAACGCCGAGCTTCGAGGGCCAACTAGACCCTAAGCGGGACCGACAAAACAAATTTCATTAATTTTGGTTCATGGTAACTAACAAAAATGGTAAGTACGGCGTACGGCGGACAGACAGATATTTTTTTATTGCATTTTCGGATTCTACACACCTTGAAACGTAAACCATCAAATTTTGAGGGGGTAAAAATTTTGTTTTTCATGCTCGATTCCAAAGGTTCATTATTGAAAATAATAAAACAAAATGACGGATCTTTTGGATTTTGTTGATACGTACTTTTGCAACTTGAACAAACGTTGAAGTTTATGGGGTAAATTATTACAAAACGGTAAATTATTAACGGTTTATTATTTTTCTTATGCTTCATGAATAACTACAAATAATTAATTATTGAATTACTGAATACCGCGCATTTGTATGAAACTTTTATTCCGGGGCCGGCTCCAGTACTCGATTTTGGGCTTTCCTGTGGGGAGCTCGAGGGTATTGACCACAGAAAACAGTGATCTACGCAGAAGGGGCATCTATTCAGGTAAATAATAAACCTTTGTGTGATAATTGGCAGCGTTTTTTATGTTTTACTATAATTTGCTGTTATACTTCGAGGTACATAGAATTTGAAAATGGGATTATATAGAATTGGAGTGGAAGTAAAATCCATCCATCCGCGGCGCCTTGCTTAGTTACGAAATAAATGCACCAAAATTGATGACATCTGGTATTAGGTCCAATATAGGGGACGACATTTGGTATACATATTTATATGGGTCTAATGTAGGGGCGACATTCCCAAAACGCCCGGAAGAGTTGTGTTTTTAAATTATTTTTATTGCTTATTTATTATTTTTTGAAGCGAACGAGAACGCCCGGTGTACGACCACTACGACCAGCCATTTATTCACAGTAGTTCCCCGAAGTTTGAACTGCCCAGTCATCATTGATTGGCGGACAAACTTATTTAAATCGCGCGCGATATTCTGAGATACTCGTTGAGTGAAAGAAAAGAAGATAAAAACATAGTTTGCTGGTACGTAAAAAAGTCTGCCAAGTTGGGTGGGCAGTATAGCTTCCTCACTTATTGTAGCACGGACGTACAGAATCATATGGTGAAACTATGGGTAAAATGTCGATCTTTGATTATCAATCTCTATTGTAGAGCTACCAATGGTCCAACAACAATGAAATTCGTAGGGGGCCATCTAAGGGCCTACACGCACAATCCCTGGAAAATTTCACAAAAATTGGTCTAGTAGTCGTGGAGTTTTGCCTGGGACAACAACATTAGGCACCTAACCCCCACCTACTCACCAAATCTTTAGTTATGGGCTCTACTAGGATTTCACGTTTGCGCATGCGCAGACGTAATTTAATGTACTTTATCAATGACTTTAATATCGGACTATCTGTGGCCCAACCCCCACGTACCCTCTAAACCTCATCGCTTCAGACGATTTGTTACCTAGTTGTGGGCTCTAGAAGGATTTCACGTTGACGCATGTGCAGGCGAAAGTTAAAGTACTTTTCAGTGAATCTGGTATGGGACCATCTGTGCTTCAACCCCCGCCTGCCATCCAAATTTCAACTCACTATGACTACTTTTTTGGGTAGTTTGGGCGCAACAAGTACTTCGCAAACATTTCGCATTTGCGCATGCGCATCGGAATGTTAGAGTCCGAATGTGATGAAATCGATGTGGGATGATCAGGGTACGGTTCTGCATCTACCCTCCAACTTTCAGCTCTCTTCAACGATTTCTAGAGTAGCTATGAGCTTTATGAGGATTTCACGTTTGCGCAAGCGTAGACAGAAGTTACAGTACTTTTTTAATGAATTTGACATGAGACCATATATGGTCACACCCACACTTAACCTGTGAATTTCAACTCATTGACCATTATTTCGTGTAGTATTGCCCGGGACAAAGAATTGACCACGGACCGACAGACACAGAACCAAATACATAATATATAATTCCTTGTTGTCCGAAACGTAAAATGCGACTGGAAATTTTCATTCTGGAGGACATACATTTTTCGACCAGGAACCAAGTAAAATCTCTAGGCATTTCAAATAAGGATTACTCATGGGTCTGAAAAATGTAGATACTTATATTTTCGTTTAAATGAAATTGGATACTATTCTGAGAATTTTGGCACAACTTTCCTGCACTTGTAACGTTACATGAGCAAAGGGTACCGCCCAGGTGCGAGGCAGGTGTCAAAATTCACAGGATGGAATCTACTTTCATTTTAAAAAATAAATAAATAAATAAATAAACAACAAGAGTGTATTGTGGTTGCATCGCGTAGAGCCACAGTGGTCTAGACAAAAGGGATAAGGGCTGCACAGCGACAATTTACCGTTGTGGAAGAATTCGCTGCGATTTTTGGGTTTAAATAGGAAATGGACAGTTCAATCAACACATCTTCCGGAGGAATCCGTCATCACTTGGTCGTCGATTACTGGAGGCGAAGGCTTTCGGTTTTTAAGTACACCATCTTCAAGATGCAGAGAGAATATATATGTATAGAAGAGTATTCTCTCGACGGCCTGAAGATGGTCTTTGCATCGAAAGCCCTCGTCTCTAGTAGCCAACTTGCTAGTGAATTCACGATCATGTTAGCTGTACTTCTGCTACTATAGCAAAACTTTAGATTAAATAGACAGTTGCACCTATTTCCGTAGGAAGATTCTATTAGTTCAGTATACTCTCCTTCATACTTCCCCTCTTTCATATTTCTGCCCCACCTAACTCCTCCTCCGCAGCCTCCTCTGATTGAGGGTAGTTATTAAACGCCAGCTCCCCTTCCCCCACCCTGACCGTCACTCGTTACCCAATCTCGCATTACCCCCAGGGACATCCAAGACGACTTTTTTATTCATCACCCCCGCCTTCCCACCGACTGCCGCTCGCTACCCCATTATTTTTTCACTTCTCTCAGTTAAAGAAAAAAAAATAGGAAAAAAATTGACAAATCCCTCGTGGGAGGCGAAAAACTGGTCGGCTGTGTGTGTGTGGGGGGGGGGGGGGGGGGCTAGCTGGGACAATCTTTTGTAATTACTAACTTTTAATGTTGACTGAGCCCGAGACCAACTGTCGAGGTGCAAAAAAACCTCTGTTCGACAATATCTAGATTGTGAGCGCTGCCAGGTTTGAATGGTCTTTTTTCCTTCATTGATAATATAATAATGAAGGGCACTTTATTATGGGCCGCTTTAAAGGAGCCAATCTCGCGAGAGTAAACATTTCCTGCAGATTACATTGAATTAAGGTTGAACGGAGAGGATTTAACTAAATAAGTTCCGGTGATGCACCATGACCGTATGAGCGAATTTGCAAGTTAATCTAAGATAAATGCACGAAGCATTGAACATTTTCCACGGTGTATCCGGAAATTCGAACACTACTGCCCCAAATAAATTTTGTTAATTAAAAGGATTTATTGAGTCAAATGACCAACTTTCCCCATTTTAGTCAATAAAAAATAGTAGGTATTACAAGAAAACTAAGTATCCTAAAAACATTTTGGACATTGTGAATTATTCGGAGTGACCATCCGCTATACCATTTTTGGTGAATTTAAAGTAATTTTTAGTGATTTCAAAGTAATTTTTAGTAACTTAAAAAATGTAGAAAACCTAGAGTGATCGGTAGGTTGGAACCTGTCTAATTTTGATTTTAACATGTTTAATGTTTTAGGGCTGGGGGTCATTCTGTGAATTCCGACACGCAAATATGCAACGTTTTTCATTGGTTACTACACAGTTACTACCTTCTGTTGTAGCAACCATAAAGAATATCGCACTCGAAAGAAACAAGAGTCAATAGCTACGTTTTTCATTGATTACTACACAGTTACTACCTTCTGTTGTAGCAACCATATGTTGATGGCGAGTTCTATAATAAGTACAGTAAATGCAACATTATACTTGTAGAGTTCAGTGAAATTGTGGCTTTCATTTTTTCTTGACATTAAAAAACTATATCTAATTTCTCCCTTGCGAGGGAAAAACATTAAACATGATTTAATGTTTTTCCCTCTCAAGGGAGAAATTGATTATAGATATACCAGAGAAGGCCTGCCTACCAAGGACGAACCTTAGCGGCAGAAGTCAACTACTACTCGAGACAACCCTTCCAATTACTCATTGACAGGTAAAAGTCAAGCATTTTAATCATGCTTACCGATTCTAGCGATTTTTGACTCTCTAACACTCAAATTTGACCCCCTTTTTGATGTTGAAAATCGCACATCTTCGAATTCATCCTTTCGTTTGCCGTTACTAACATAGTGTTGGCATTTGGAAGTTTTCATCTCTTAGCCAAAGGTTGGGAAGACAAAGTAAACAGCAAGAAGACTTTCGAGCTCCGGAGCGTAGAGGAAAAACACAAAGCGCACGGAAAGCACTTGTCACGTTTAGAAGATGTTTCCATTAGTTGGAAGGGGACCCTGGGGTGCTCTAAGGCCCTTAGGCTCATCCCTTCGGCCACCGCTTCCACCAACACTCTTTTCCCAACCATCTACTAATTATTCATTGAATTACTTTCCCTCCTGTACGGAAACGTTTTTGAGCTTCTACTTTCGAGATAGTTAAAGGGAAGTTGTGTAGTTGGTTTACGAGGGTTTCGTAGACAGGGAATGGCACCACCTTTGCTCTCTTCAGGAGGGTGTAACATTATGCTTCCTCATATGAGAGAGCTGGGCGTCTCAAACGCTATCTCTTGTTCTAAATGCTCTGTAATAATGAATACTTCATATCTTCAAAATGGACACATCCTCGGGGGAGAGATACACACATTTGTTAGCGGTATCAATTTCAGGACACAATATTTTTGCTAATGTCTTATTTAGAGGAAAATTAAGCTTGTAATGCGTTCAACACTTTTAGTGAGTACATGTATTTCAATTTGATCCGAATCCTTCCGAATAGTATTAGTAGTAAATGGGAATGTTCGAATTCTTTCATCCCTTCCATTCGCATCCCTTAGGCCAAGACTTCAAACCCTGCGGGACCTCTAATTCTTGATCCGTAATATCTCTCTACCCTCCGCCAAAAAGGAAAAGAAGAGGAAAATAAGAAAATTTATGCCCCTCCCATTCAGCCACGTCATTTCGATATATTTACGAGCTCTGGGCGTAGAAATGATTCTTATTCTATGAGGAGCCGCCGGTCCGGGAAAATGCTTTCTTTTTCTTTTTTCCCACTCGTAACCATACAAATATGGCTCCGGAACTCCAACCTATAACATTTTATAGAAAAGTATTAAATGAATTGCCACATCGGCCAACGAATTTTGAGGCCTTTTTTCGAAGGGAATTTTTCAATGCAGTGAGAGGGAAAAAGCAAAATAATTTGAGAACGGCCCACTAATCTAAGTTTTTAATACCTACTGAAATAATGTCATACGTCGAAAAGGTATATCTATTCCGTCACCATATGCTCTGCCTACTTCACTTTCTCAGCTCGAAGGTTGTAAAAAAGTTCCGTTGATGCGAAATTTTTGAATCGCGTTTTATTTTTATATTCTCCGAAAATTTGCTAAAAAGGAGATAAGGGAGTTGAGGAAAAAAAGGAGGGCAAGGAGACGACGAGTTCAGATAACTTTGTGAAACGGTTAAGAAATCCAACGGCCCGATAGCACGTAAGCAGCTGAATGAATTCGTTGTTAATCGCGAGCTTTTGGCGAGCTGTTTTTCACTGCTAGCTTCAGGATTTGGTTTGAATAGGTTGGTGTTTGTGTTGTTGTACACGATCGTGTCTGAGAACGTTTCAGATATGTGATTACGTCAGTTCTTCACCGATATTGAACCGGCAAGGCAAGACTCGGTCAGCAACCCAATAACGTAGGTATATCCAACGTAAACAATCGTAATGCTGATGGATGTAAAAGAACACCTGGGCCTCACGGTGAATATAGTCATGTTCGTCCACAATCGCAACGTGACAAGAGGATAGAACTAGCAGCATCCGCCAAAAGAACAGTTAAAAGGCTTTTTGAGACGTACAGCGCTCGAAGAGGTAAAAAAAACCTATTAAGAAGATTTCCTTGAGTCGCTGAACCCCTTTATAATTGAAGGGTCTCCTACGATTAGCCTTCTCTTCTTTTTAGCCCTTTTTTCAGGGATTTCATCCCCCCCCCCCCCCCACTCCACCATACATAATTTATTGGGACGGGAAGAGCTAAGAATCAATTAACGGTTAGTTATTCATGAAGAACTCCGTTCTCTTAAGTAACCGGACTCTGTAATGAATGTTTGAATGGAGGGTTTAACGTAGCGAACATACGCTGTTGGCTAGTGGGATGAAGGCAAACATTTGTCAGTTGGTTCTGGGTTTAGGCCAGAGTCTTCTGAGGGCATAAGGTCCCTTGATCAGGAGCGTCTTGGGGATCCGCTCCCTGCCTCCCAAGCCCTTCATGAGGGAGATCGGTTCAGTCTCATATACCTACGTAAATGAGCAACAAGAAATACCTAGTGATTCATTTGTACCAGTGTGATATCCATTTACTAACTTGATATTTGAGGAGAAATTATCTCATAATTATAGAGTTTACGCAAACAGAAGTACCGTACGAGTGAAAAAGGTTACGTAACGTAGGCACTCAAGTTTTTACTTGTTTTGAACCAAAGGACTTTGCATGATGCGATCACGGCGCACTTTGTTGCGGTTCAGTTCTTTTCGTGTGAAGTCAAACGTACTCAAACGACTGAGATTTTAGTCCTAGTCTTCTCCACTCCAGAACAATGTAGTTTTTGTCCGTTTTAGCCATCTTACTTTATTCCAAATAACAATACAGACAGAAAAAGCTGCAAATTACTACACAACGGTTTATTATTTACCTGTATACATAGATACACCGTCTGCGTAGATCACTCTTTTCTGTGACCAATAGGTACCTACCCTCGTGCTCCGCCCAGGAAAGCCCTAAATCGAGTAATGGAGCCGACCCAGGAATTACAGTTTCATAAAAATGCACGGGATTAATTACAATTTGTTATTATTCATGAAGCATCAAGTTTTTTCTAGTTACAAAAGTAGGAACCTATCAACAAAATCCAAAAGAGCCACCATTCTTCAAATGAAATAATATCGCGGAACAACCAACTCGAGTTCATGCATCCACCCGTATAACATACAGGCAACTTGAACCAATTTACCCAAAATCAGATGACCGGTGGGGATGAACCCAGAGATGACCAGGTAAGTACGGAAGAAAATAAACGGTGGTAAATATGAAAATTAAAATATGGCCTTGCAACAGAAAATCAAAAGTGAACATAGGAGGTAAGTTGCCGTAGGCATAGATAATTAGACGGTATTAATAAAACGAAAAGGTATTCTTCCCAGCAGATAAACCGTGAGACCATGCTACGCTTCGACAGCTCGAATAATTTGGAACTAAAATTTTGCCTCAGGGTACGAGAACGGAATGGATGGTGGATAGGTAGGTAGAAGTGCAGTCTAGATAGGCATTAATGGGTTTTAGGTGGTTTGCATGGGATTTTTCCTATATTTATTTTAAGATAAGCTTATCTGGGCAGTAGGGTGTGCTGCGTAAACCACGTCAGCGGACGATGCGGGGAGAGTTCCTGGTTTTGAGAAGTCCCCCCAGTAGGGGTTGTGGGCAACCTTCAAGCCGGTAGGTACTTGATACGATAAGGCAGATGTAGGAATTCAACGAGGCGCTTCACAGATGCTTCTCTAAGAAGTAGGTCTCCGGAGCCACAGGCAGATAAATTTTTGTCCAGGAGAAAATATATGACAGAGTAGTCGCGCTGTAAAATAAACGGGTACTTCATGAGTACTTCCCTTGGGGAAATCAGGTCAGAAACCGGAGTAAGTAGGTATGGCACATCTTAAGCAATACTTACCCGAAGATTCGACGAAGTGATGGGGAAGAAATCCCAGAACGCTGGGCATCGGCGATACGTCGGGACGCCGCGAGGGTATCCAGAAATATTATTAAAGAAGATGGAAAATTGTAGAACTGGTTCGATAAAACGGAAGGCGAAACTTTTCTGACAAAAGCAGAGAAAAAAAACGCTGCAAAGTCCTTGTCACATGGGTTTATTATTCTACTGGACATACCTACAGAAATGTTGGCTTTTCATTTATTGTTTCTTTCATGCGTAATAATCGAAATAGCTATTTCTGATGGTTTCCATTAATTTTGGCCCATAAAACACAAATTAGGTACCTACGCTCGTGTTATTTTATTTTTTTATTTTTTTTTAAACTATCTTTGATCATTGGTATTGCCATTTAATCCTCTTGATCCACGTGTTGACACTTTTTCCAGTGCTATTATCTAAACTGATGGTGATTTCAGACGATTTTCCAGGTTTTTGATTCATAAAAATCAATTTTGGGAGCTGAACATTTGGTAGAACTGAATTTTCCACTCTTTGGTCAAAATCGACTTCATATTCGGTCTTCTCGTCCCGAAAAACATGGAAAAAGATATCTCAGAAGCTCATCTTACCATCAACATGTTGCTAAAACGCAAAAAGTACCTATTTTTACACACATTTTCACTCATAACACCCGTGGGTATATTCCGATCGGGCTGAAAAGTTTCGGGACACAACTAGGGCCCAAGTGGAGCATGTGTGCGAAAGAACGACTTTTTTAGACCAAAAATGAAGCCTGTACACGTGATACGGCGGACGGCGGACGGCGTACGGCGGACGGCGTACGGCGGACGGACATTGCATTTTTGTAATCTACGCACCTTGAAACGAAAAAGAAAAAAGTTTGAGGGGGTGTTATAAAAATTTTTTGCTGAGCGAATACATAGGTGTATTATTCACAGAATAATAAACCAAAAGTCGGAGCTGGAATGTTCAAGAACTCGAGATACGTTATCAGGGGGCCTATTCACTAAGCCAAAGAGACATCTCTTTCAGGTCCGACTCTCTCTTCTGACAAAATAGAGTTTTATAGTATCCATGACAGGGTTATTCAGTAACTTTTAAAGGAGAGAGTTGGCGGCCATCTTGGCATTCTCGATCTCTTTCAGAGAGACAGCTAATTATGTAGGTGTCTTTCCTCGAAAGAGAGAGTCTATTTCTCGTTTGTTTCACAGTGATCGTGTAATATCCTCGTTCATCCGCAACCACATAGGTAATTTTGATCGTGTATTTTTTCATTTCATAAAGTTTTTCATCATAAAGTTTTTCATTTCATAAAGATTAAATTTTTCATTTCAATTTTAATTAAAAATATGTACATAATTACTGAATTATGAGTAAAAACGTCCATGTACGGGTTGAGGTAGGTACCTACTTATCTAAGAGTGGCCGTTCATTAGGTGTAGATATAATACAAGCACTAAGCCCCCTAATTCGACTTTTTCTGTTTATAATTGAGACTTTTTTCAATTTCATTCAAACTTTTATCCGATTCCTGAGTAAAAACGTCCAAGTATGGATTGAGGTAGGTATGTACCCATTGAATAGGTATTACTAAGAAATGCGTTCATTATTAAGGAATAGAACTCCCGGGGGCTCAAACATCTCGCACTTTATGGATACTATGGCATTTTCGTGTATTAGGATCCATATCTCTTTCTCAAGGTCTCTGGAGCTATTCATTAAAATAGTCGAACCTGGTAGATATTGGAAGAGACTGTCTCCCAGGGGAGACTATCTCTCGCGGGAGATTTTCAAAATAGATTATCTCTTTCCACTATCTATTTTAGTGAATAGGCCCCCAGGTTATGTAGGTGTGAGAAGAGATGAGACGTGAGCATTTACTTCCCGGTGAATACCGCTGATGAGCGGGACCGGTAGAGTGCAGCAGCAGACGGAAAGGTGACAGCACAGGTGATGAACTGCCTGCCTACCATAACCGCGGCATAGATAAATCCTGTGTAATTTCACGGTACACGTGATTATATTCAGGTGTTCCCTAGAAATTATATCTGTGCCGGATTTACGCCGTTTTATTCATGATCAAGTTGACGAAGCTTTTCGGTGCAAACGAACGGCTTGCTCTGGGTGGTTTCAAAAAATTCTTAAGTTCGAGATAAATTTAAAAACGTTAAAAAAACATGCTCGACTGCAAAGGTTCATTATTGAAAATAAACCAAAACGGAATTTCTCATGAACGATAATTAATTATTGTCCATTCGTCTCGAACACTTCGCTCAAGGCAAACCATCGCTTCACTGCCGTGGGCTAGGACTATGGGCGTTGGGATCGTATCACTGGTGACAAATGATTCAGATGGTCACGGTCTGACAGCCCTACGTCAAACTTGAAATCACATAAGATCGTCGGTTCACAGCAGGTTACTTCCCGTAGTCTTATTTGTCGACTACCGCCGCAGAAGTGACCCACTGAATACCTCAGTAACCGCAGACCCATTAACTCTAAGGGCTTCTTGAAACACCTATCACCCCCTCGTCAGCATTCGGAAGAAAGTAGCCAGTCAACCCACGTATATAATGTGCCATCTACCTTTTTACTGCCGACACCTGACAAACTAACTTCTTGAAAAACGGGGTTCGGCCATCACATCAACACCTTTCCCGTGCGTTGACGATGAAGTTTTCTTGGAATGGACATCGCCCTGTGACGTCTGAGTTGACGGCACCTACGTTATTTCTGATGAGTTCTGAAGAAAACTTAATACGAGCGATAACCTACGTTTGACGGACACAGCATTTCCAAGTCGAATTGGACAATTTCCAAACCGTTTTGGACATTTTCCAAACCAATTTGGACATTTTCCAAACCATGTTGGATATTTTCCAAACCAAATTCAACTTCTTCCAAATCAAATGGGACACAACAGTTTTTTGTATCTACTTAACTACCTATTTTGTTCAAGTAAATACAATTTTTATTCAACCACTATAAGAATAGAACAATAATGAACAGTGTTGATTCAATAGTTGAGAGAACAACTGAACAGATATTAGGTAGGTAGATAGGTATACATTATTCACAGAAAATAGAGAAAATTTACAGAAAGAATGCTATATACACCTATAATTTTGCAAAGGCTGTCATAGTTCGGAAATTGTCCAGTTTGATTTGGAAAATGTTGAATTTGGTTTGCAGAATGTCCGAATCGGTTTGAAAATGTCCAGATTGGTTGGGGAAATGTCCAGTTTGGTTTGGAAAACGTCCGATTTCACTTGGAAATGATACACATCCCTTCAATGTGAACGCACCGTCTGCGATGAATTAAGCACACAATCAATACTGTTTGCAGGTGTTGGATGGATTGCCTATATTGGTATAAATCAAGCAAGGTATGCTAAATGCTCTACAATAACGGGAATGGCATATAAAATAGCTGAAATATGACTAAATGTTTTTTTTTTTTGTAAATTTTATGAATCGGTTGGATATTTGCGCGGAGTATACATCCAGGTTCAAAGAACCATCAGCAGGGCTGGGGCCTCGTGGGAGTTCAAGACACAGCTTTCTACCCATCCGTGCCAAAACCTCCCACCTCCTAATGAGCCGCCATTATCTTAATGCGAAATTTATCAACCTCACCAAGAACTCAGACTCATTACTTAGCACTGAATAATTTACTGCGATCGAGAAAAGGGACCTTTCCGCCCTCGGGCTCCCTGCGCTCTAAAACTACTTGATTTATTCGTAGAACCGAGGCGATTTACGTGCAAGCATTTTTATCTCGGCCCCTCAGCTTCTCTTCGGCTCCACTGGGGAAATTATCACGCCTAGTGCTTTCCACTACGGACATGCTCTATGAAGGAGGGGGTTATTCCTTAGATCAATTAGAGTGCCTACTGGATGTCATGAGAAAGATAAAATGACGTCCATATTACATCTCCTCGTTGAGCGTGATACGTTTTTTAGTCCTAATGGGGTACAAACAGTCAAAACGGGTGATTCCGGTACATTTTTCTGCTACTGAACTCAACGGTCAATCCAAATACATTATATGTAAAGCAAGGTATACCAGCTTGAAGCCTGAGAGTAGTACACAAGCAATCGACTCTTATCAGGTAGATATTTTCGTTTCAAACATTAAAGCCTACCAAAGTCTTACCATTCTCATCCAGCCATGCTGGGCACACCCAGTAGAAGGTAGGAAATTTCGGTGGAATTATACTTAGTCACTAGGATACTAACTGGATTAAAATTTGGTGTTGTATCCATTTTGTGGAAGTTTGAATTCAAAGTTTACGTACTTTCAATGCCTATATGTAAGTAATTTATACATAAGCATACTATTTATATACTATACTATATATTATGTGAGTATATGTAAGTATACCACCCTGCTATTTTCACTAATTGAGGGAGTGAAACATTCTCACCAACGCTATTCTTCATAATTTTTTCCGTAGATTTCAAAAATTACAAAACTGCCCATCGCGCACTTGCGTAAACACGCGCAACGCGCACCAACTTTGTTTTTTCATACGGGAACCCCCATTTTTTATTGCAGATTCGAATTCTACGCAAGATTTCATGAACATTTTACATCTCAAACGATTTTTTTGACCGCGCGCAACCCGCTCCACGGGCGCCCAAATTATCGCAACCCGGAAATTGTGCAGAAACGTAGATGGCGGTAGACCCCAAGTGTCGCACACGAAATTTCATTATTTTTCAGCGCTGGTTCACGTGACATCCGTTTTTCGATTTGAATCATATTTTTTACCGAAATTACAGTACAAAAATGTCATTGTTGGTGAAAAATTACCTCTTACTAGACCATTCTGTTTATTCAACCATTTTTGTCGTTTCTGGATTTATCTCTTAAATGAAAAGGTTGAAAATCACATTTTCAGATCCCTGCGTTTGAAGTCTTGTATAGGAGAATTATTCGATCGTTGATCTCAGCCGTGTGTGCACTGAATGTTTACTTTAGCAATTTGACTTATTTGTTCAACCAGGATGCCTCGCGGTGTATTTTCCGAAGAGGAAAAAGTGAACATGGTGGAGTGTTCTATCCGAAACAATAAAAATTCGCGAGCGGCCGTGAGAGAGTACGCGGCTTTATATCCTGGCAGAGCTGCACTTAGTCGCTTCGCTATTGTGAAAATTCACCTACGACGCTTACGGGCAAGTGGATCGGGAAAGAAGCTGCTCATCGTCACAGAGCCAAGTCGAAAAATTGGTGATTTTTCACCAGCAATGACCATTTTTTACTGTAATTTTGGTAAATGTGATTCAAATCGAAAAACGGATGTCACCTCGTGAACAGCGTTGAAAAATAATGAAATTTCGTGCGCGACACTTGGGGTCCACCGTCGTTTTTGCGCAATTTCCGGGTTACGCTAATTTGGGCGCTCGTGGAGCGGGTTTCGCGTCGTCTAAAAAATCGGTTGAGGTGTCAAATTTTCATGAAATTGTGCATAGAATTCGAATGTGCAATAAAAATTCCCATATGAAAAACTAAGTGCGCGTCGCTCGTGTTTGCCCAAGTGCGCGATGCGCAATTCGGTCATTTTTCAAATTACGGAGAAAATTATGAAGAACAGCTTGGTCTGAATTTTGTAATCCTACAATTAGTGGAAACAGAGGGGGGAGTCCCTGACTCGTGGACCACCCTGTATAAGTAAGTAATATATACCTACTATTATATAGAATAAAATTAAAACGTTTTTTCTGTATGTCTTGGTCAATAAAATTAGGTAAAAGAAAAAAGGAATTGAAACTACCAGGCAGGACAGAAAATTGTTTATATTATAATGTTCATAGTGTTAATCTTCAATTTTACACATTATTCACGAGAGAAACAAAAGCTTGGGTCCACAATGTGAGGAAATCATAAACAGAGTAGCTGAAACAATATAAAAACTGAAAATACTCACGTTTTGCTAAAGATTAGACGTGAAAACGACACCAAAAATGACATTTTGACCACCTCTAAACTCATTTGTGGGGAAAAAATTTATAAAAATAGGTAGGTTACGTGGAGGTTATAAAAATGTTGTTATAAAAATTAAAATCTTATCCTGTCATGCTATGGAATTATTCTGGGGCGAGCTTGAACAACCCCTTGCACTAATTCCTCAAGAAATAGGGCTTATCGGTAAAGCACAATAATTCGACAAATAAACCTAGGATTCCTAAATTTTGAACTTCAAACGTGTATCCTAGCAATCACGAAACATGAAATGGATTGAGGGAATATAGCAGTAAAAACTCATCACATGTGATTGCTATTGAATATTAATTGTACCTATCAAGTCAACAACGAATCAACATAACGAAAGTAGTAAAAGTGGGACCCTAGTAATGAGAATAAGGAAATCTTTTTTCTTTTTCTGTATACTACGAAAATGGCTCTCCAAAAGTAATTTAAAGATGGTTTACTACGCATATGTATACAGTATCCTAATATATGGTATAGAATTCTGGGGCGGAGCATATGCCCAAACCTTCCGCTCGCTCAATATTGTGTGCAACTCCCTCATTCGGATCATCACTCGGTCGCATTCCCGAACGCGAATCAATGATCTTTTTAAAAAATTTGATATTCTTCCACCAAGACTGATATTTGTCTATCGCTCCCTGCTTCGTGTCCACAAGATTAAAAAATGTATACCCCACCGTATTGTCTTGCGAGTCACCCGAGCAACATGCGAGGGTAGTCAAATTCTAGTTCCCCGCCCTACCACTGATTTTTTCACAAGACAATTTCCATGGCTGCCTCCCACCATATACGCCTCACTTCCGACTACCTTACAATCAGATCAGTCGACTAATTCCTTCAAAAAAAGAATAGGCGCATACCTGCTTCAAATGAACAAATCTGAACTGCACACTGACTTCTTGAATAGGTTTGATTTGTAATTGTAACTGTGTTATGTGTTAGGTAATTACTATCTTGGAATATGGATGGCATAGGTGCTACATACCCATTCATATATACATTTTTTTTTCTTTCCACTCAAGTTGAATATTGTCTGTAAATATACCTATTGTTTCCAGCTAAAAGTATCGATCCAAACTAATAAGCTAGTTCAGTGACAACCAGCCCCTGGACGGGTCGTCAAGACCTTAGGGGCCCATTCATGAACTTGGTTTTCGCATGATTCTGTACAACTTATATTCTTCATTATGTACTTAATATGTTTTTGAATAAAGAATTGAATTGAATTGAATTGGTGCCTGTATCAAACTGCATCTTGGGCCCAAGACAAGATCTCTGAACACAAATAATGCTCAAAGTTTAGAGAAAAATGGGATCATAAACGGAGAAAAGTGGCTCATAAATAGATTTAAGGCGGGGGACCCTGGGAAATGTGGATAATAAAAAAAAATCTCCCATAGCCCAACTTGAGAGGAGATACAGTGACGAGAGGTTACGAGGCCGTTATGGGAAATCACGGTGAGCCCGAAGCTCCCATTACTCTGCATCATATCAGGAGTTACTTATGCACATTCTGCTCCCTTATCTTCCCGTGCGCCATACTACCAGTTTTCCAGTTTTCCGCGTTGTGCTAATTATTATACATTCCTTTTTGTCGTGTATTTTCGAAATAGCCTATGTTGCGTAAGTATAAAAAACGTTACATGGCTATGCAATTTTTACGTAACAATCGTAAAAAATGTAAATGTAAAAAAATAAATAATAAATTACAACATTTATTGAATATCTGATGAGGATTCGGAAGCCTCGCACCCATATCAGATATTCAAGTGTAAGAATCATATTCTCATGTAATTACAAAACGCTAGGATCAGGAGAACAGCTCAAACTGGGTTAGAAGTGGATCAAACCGTGGGTCGAAGATATGCAATAATGTTTCTTTTAAAGTTCCAGTCATGCAGCATGGCTATAAGAGCCAATTTTCAAAGAAATATTCGTGCTATTGTGTAAAAAGATGACACAGCGCTAA
Source organism: Leptopterna dolabrata (assembly GCA_954871275.1). NCBI lineage: Eukaryota > Metazoa > Arthropoda > Insecta > Hemiptera > Miridae > Leptopterna > Leptopterna dolabrata. The sequence goes on along the minus strand of OX940987.1, from coordinate 19,272,880 downwards.
ACCATACCACTTTTCGTAATTATCGTATTCGTAACACCATTTCGCGATTTTTAGCAACTTGTACCGATTTTTGACCATTATAAAGTCAAATTTAACCCATTCATTTTTTGAGAAAAATATTTTTACCATCGAATTGGTGGTTTTTCTTACGTGTCACCATCCCACACAACGTCAGGTGAGTTAATATTGATGTTAGCCCTTACCAAATTTAACCCCCCAAATATCCAAATATGATCCCTATTCTGTATGAAAAACAACTGAAATGATATTTTTCTGTCTTCACTCACCCTTCCGTACCACTTTCAGTTATTTTATATCGGTAATCGGTTGCTCGCGATTTGAACCGTTTTCACCGATTTTTTACCCCTAAAAACTCGAATTTGACCTCCTTAGAATTTTTGTTAACTGATCATCTTCGAATCCATTTTTTTGTTTGGCAATACGGACATTTTGGCGAAATTTGGAATTTTTATCGCGTACCCAAGGTCAGGTTTTGTCTGGAGTGACAAAAATATATATGAAATTTGGTGACAGTAGAAATTTAAGGATCAACAGGCAAAAACTTACAACAATTTCAGAGGGAATATTTTACCTGCCAGCGTCTTCGGCCCAATGGAGAAACCATTGGGAAAGAGGGAAACCATTGGTTTCTCTATTGGACCGAAGCGGGACCTACGAGACCAAGGCCGGACATCGAGGAAGGATCGAGGCTGGTGACTCATGCTAGACCCAGCCGAAGCCCACTCTCCATAAGAAAAGCATAGAGGCGAGCGGTTTTCGCTCGCTAATTATCAATTCCCTAAAGACCTGTTGAAGATAATACTTTGCAAATGTTACTGTGATGTTATTATAGGTCACTGTTTGTGGCCATGGCAAAAAAAGTAATTTTTATTAGGTCCAAGAGTTGGAAAATATGAAAAAAGACCTTAGCGTTATTATTGAAGCTTGAGATGTCCTCCTGGAAATATAATGACGATGCACGGACAATATGGGGGACGTATCTACTGGATTTATTGCCCCATAATAATGGTGTTGGAGGTTCTCACGTCTAGTGGGTCCCGGTTCGCGCCATCCCGGTAATCCCTTGAGTGCACTCTAATGATGACACCACACCACCAAGGACGCGTCACTCGGAGAACGAGATCCAACAATACCAGAAGATAGTAAATAAATTTTAGAGAGTAAACAAGTCCGATGAGTAAACAAGTTAGAGGTAGTAACTGCCAACATATTATTAAATAATTATTCTAAAAAGAAAAATGATCTGCTGCCACAAAAGAAATCAAATTCAATAAAATTGAACACCCTGCTTAGGTTCCCCCATTCGCACCCTCCATTAATCGAATATTCGATTCATTGAATATATTTTAATTAGTTAGTAGGTATTAATATTATTCTTGTAAATATGTTTCTTCCTGTAAATAATCGTGTCTTTTAAATGTTTCTTCTACTGAATTAAAAAGTTTTAGAATCGTATCTATTGCTGAAAGCATTCACCTTGTACCCTAGTGTTTTTTTGTGTGTTTTTTTAACTTTCTGAAACCATTTTTTTTGGCATTTTAATAGGTTGGGAGACAGAAAAGATATCCCAGGTTCAGATATCGAAGGTCCGATTGAGGAAAAATTATTAGGAAGCTCATAATTAGCAATTTATTCGGCGAGGAGCACGCGGCTCAATGCATTTTCAATGGGAAAGGGGCAGGGTGCTCGGTCCTCTAGAATGAGTCATCACCGCCGATGTCCGGCCTTGGTCTCGTAGGTTCCGGCCGAAGACGCCGGCAGGCGAAATATTCCCTCTGAAATTGTTGTAAGTTTTTTGTCTGATGATCCTTAAATGTCAATCCTCTCTCATCAAATTTCTTATATTATATCACCAAGAGTGTTTTCCCGTTTTCAAGTTTGCACACACACACACACACATACATAAATATAATATATTTATGTATATAATAAATCATATAAATTTTTGTTAAAATCTAGGGGTGAATTCAGGATGCTCCAAAATAGATTTGCCTAAAAAAATTTTTAAAAATTCATGCTCTAAAAATGTTGGACCCATTGCAATAGGTTCAATTTCTTTGGATATTAGCTCAGAAAATTTTTCAAAATCACCAAAAATGGGTTAACCCTTGAAAGGGTTTAAGGGAGCACGCGCTAATGACCGGTCTTCCTCTCGGCATAAATCCTCACAGCACTTAGGCCCTTCTAGATTTACTGTTCCGGGACCTCCCAGAGATACCCAAAGGTAGTGAGGATTTGAACCAGAGAGAAAAAAGCCTTTTCCTCCTCTCTATCCCTCACCTTCACTCCCTCGCCCCAGCCCAAACAACCTTAGTATAAATCCGACGATGCCCTTTACGAGTGAGCGGGGTGCACAGGGTTATGTTCTGCCCGAAAAGGGAGAAAGAGGTAGTTTTCCCAGTCAGGGAATAGGGTTGTGGAAAGAGAGCACACCTAGCTCAAGGAGCATCCCAGGAGTTTTCCAGTGACAGACGGTGCCCATGGGTAACCCAAACCACCTCTTCTCTTCTTTTTTTAAACTCTATATATATGCTAATCGCCTTTTAAAAAACATTATCCAAGCGCTCGTTCCGTGAATTGCTATCTTTTTCGAGCCTCACCGTTTGTCGTCTTGGGTATTTACATGTATTTTTCGTATTTAACACGATAGAAACGTACAGCACAGAGCATTCAGGTTCGAAAGTCTTATCGATGATCAGACAAAGAAAACCGGTATGCTCAATGGCAGAGCCAAGTCACGCAATCTTGAGAACCTGGTTGCCGCACATGCGATAGCCATGGGGTGAAAGATTTTTCATCCAGATGATCTGTTTATCAGTATTTCAGGGAATCTGCTGTGAAAATGTGCTACTGGGGCCAAAATTGTTAACTGCAGTAATTATTTGTTAAATGTCTTCATACAAGTCCGCTTTAGGGCATTCCTAATCCATTATTTCACCTATGTGAACATAGGTGTTGAGTAATTCATGTGTTACACGGGGCGCTGACTAGACGGTGTGTAGATCGGGTACCTAATTATTCTATTGCAGGATTCAGAACACTTTCTCAGTTAATGGGAATTTTCGTCACAATTGTTTTTTTTTTCTGAAAAAAAAAAAGTTATAAAAATGGTAGGTAGTTTGAAGTCCGTTTTCAAAATTAAGTGTATTTTTTACATTAGGGTGATTAAAACAAAAAATGCGGCAAAACATGACGTATCAGGTCTATTGACATCTGACTGGCTGTTGGCACAAGGAGGCGGAGCGAAGCTTCGGAGGCGAAGGTTCTCAATGCTGCCACCAACCCAAAATTAGAAACGTCAAACCTTCCTGGCAACCTTCAAGAACCTTTGTTGTGATCTTCCCGTCGGTTTGATTTTGAGGACGTGTTGTTTAGATTTATTTATAAATTTTCGGTTCCATCCATCCATCCGTTGCGGTTCTGTACATCGTTCGAGGTGATGCATTAGCGTTCTAACCGGGATTTGAGCTGAACTACTCGGCAATTCACCTCATACAGGAAACTCGGAAATTAAAATTTCTCACTCGTTTTCTGCCTAGCCTAGACTTTCCGGCTAAAACACCTCATTATGCGGTCAATAAGTGTCCATTTCCGTTACTGAACAGAATTTGGCACACAAAAAAACGAGAATTTGTAACTCACTAAAGTTGCGTATTGCATAACTAGACCAAAATCAAATAGGAGGACCAAGGACCCTAAATATGATAAATTGTGGCCTGTTTTCAAAATATGTTCACATAATAGTTTTCAACAATTTAATATACCTGTTTGGTGAGTTACAATAAACTATTATGTATTCATTCATCTTACTTCAAAAATTCTCTTAAATGGTCATTCTGCATAACTGGGACTTTTTTCTGTAGATTACCTACGTCATTGGTGCTGAAAGAGTGTGCTCAAGATGTTTTTTACTGGTCGTCCAACAGATTCCTGAACCTGAACATTCAAGAATCAAACGGAAAAAGTATACAGGAAACCTAAAAGATGGTGTGAAGCGTATGTGCAGCCAAGGATTTACCACTCTTTGCTGCGGGGCATACATGGAATCTGAAGAATAAATCGTATTAATAGGTAATAATTATTTATCATTTAATTTTTTGCTAATAATACCTATGTCATTCAAAACATGTATCATTATAATAAAAAAGATGATGCTGTTTTTATTCATTTTTCCTCAAAATGATTCATTTTTATTCATTTTCCTCAAAATGATTCATTTTATATCTGCATTTAGTTCGACATTTTTACTATCAATCATTTCCTTTACTGATTCCAATCGCATTTTAAATAATGTTTTTAAATATATTTCTTAAAATATTTTAAATGGTATTTGTCTCAAAGCGGTCATTCGATGGGGGCTCGGTCATTTCTTGGTGCAACAACCTTTGCGAGAAATGAAAAATTGGTTTTATTCCGATGTTTCATAAATATTAATTGAACATAAAAATTTGGGTTTACTGCACCGTTTATGGGAACTGGCCTAGGGCCAAACTTAATCCGCCACTGAGCGTTGGTTGGACCTTACGTTGTTCGTTCTACAGGGTGTAACATGAGTGATGCAAAACCTCTCTCCCACGTATTCTGCATCTAATTTCCGACCAAAAGTGTCCTACAACTTTTTTTTTTACTCCGCTTAAAACCCCACTTTTTTCACTTTTAAGATTTTTTTTCGAGATTCCGACCTCGTCTCACTAAAGCAGCTATAATTTCCTTAATTTAAAGAGTAAATTCAAATTTGAAGATACCGTAGAAAAGAGCGTTAAATTTTCTGTCTCTCTGATGCCTAACAATAATTTTTTAGGAGGATTTGAGGAGCGAAAATGGAGTTTGAAAAGTGAATTTTGTCAAAATCTTAAAATCGTCTGTTTTTTCAAACGCTTGGTGATCCTATTCATTCTTCTAGCATAATAGTGGAGGTAAGCTAAAAAAAATGCGCCAAAACGTCAGCTTTCCAACGGACTAATCAAAACGTTTTTTGGAATTGATTTCAATAGAGAAAATTAGGTTTGAATACGAAAAAACGTGTTGGTTCCGGCTAAACCGTGGGTTTTTCATGAAAAATGTACCTTTTGTGAAGTAGTGAGTCAACTATGGGGTGATTTTCAAATCGAATGGTGACACCTTCACATCATCTTCCAGTAAGTATTTGGTCGTTATTTTCATTTTAGTCCAAGGGTGTTGGCATTACAAAGAATGGAACTATGGAAGTTAAGCAAAGAGGATAGAAAGATCCGTGAGACGACTGTTGTTTGTGTACCTCTACGAATGATTGGGATGAGTTCTTATCTTTTTTGCTGCCACCTATGGACCCTTCACAAACGAACCGGTCCTGTATTCGCCAAAACGGAAGGCATTTTGAGCAAATAAAGGATTGAACAGAGTCCCGCTTAACTTCCATAGTTCCATTCTTTGTAATGCCAATACCCTTGGACTAAAATGAAAATAACGACCAAATACTTACTGGGAGATGATGTGAGGGTGTCACCATTCGATTTGAAAATTACCCCATAGTTGACTCACTGCTTCAAAAGAGGTACATTTTTCATGAAAAACCCACGATTTAGCCGGAAACAACACATTTTTCGTATTCAAACCTCATTTTCTCTCTTGAGATCAATTCCAAAAAACGTTCTGATTAGCCCGTTGGAAAGCTGACGTTTTGGCGCATTTTTTAGCTTACCTTCACTATTCTGCTACAGAATTATTAGGATCACCAAGCGTTTGAAAAAACAGACGATTTTAAAATTTTGACAAAATTAACTTTTCAAACTCCATTTTCACTCCTCAAATCCTCCTAAAAAAATGTGTTAGGCATTAGAGAGACAGGAAATTTAACGCTCTTTTCAACGGTATCTTCAAATTTGAATTTACGTTTTAAATTAAGGGAATTACAGCTGCTTTAGTGAGACGAGGTCGGAATCTCGAAAAAATCTTAAACGTGAAAAAAGTGGGGTTTTAAGTGGAGTAAAAAAAATGTTATAGGACATTTTTGGTCGGAAATTAGATGCAAAACACGTGGGAGAGAGGTTTTGCATCACACTTGTTACACCCTGTATAAGATTTGGCACGGGTGCCAGTGAGAGGGGGTGATCCCCAATGGCTTCGTCAATTATGCGCTATCCGAACTAACAGGTGACTAAGTGAGCTTCACGCGGATATTGTCAGTAAAGGTACGTGAAGGGTCTACAGGGGTAGCCGGTCCGGGGTTCATTATTTAGGGATATTTGATTGTATTGGGTTAACCGGTATCCGTCATCTACATAATTAGATGTTCATCACGCCGTTTCAGGAGTTAACGCGGAGTACATACGAGGTCGGGTCCCCCCACTCCCAATTTAATAGTTAATCGTCCGCGGAAAATCTAATCTATTCCGCACGATTGTCATAGCAGGAAACCCCCCCCCCCCCCTCACTGCCCGAACTACTGGTTTCCAACTAGTTATTACTGAATGGGTTCTATTGAATCCTGGCAGGAGGCTTGATAATCTGATTTGATCTTGCTGGTGAACTAGAACAAAGTGAAATTACTATACCCACATCCCCTCAGCCATCGCCCAATCAATACAAATTGGTTATGTTACCTGATCATTCACATAATTTCCTTTCGAGCTTCGAGAGAGAATCAAATAACATCGCGAATATATAATAACTATAATATATGAGTGTGATTGCTGATAAAAGCCTAACATGGAAATTACCCCCCCCCCCCCACAAGGGAGAAACCTCACCTTTAGGGCTACAACGTCGATCACAAAGCATCAGTGTTTCTTACCAACGGACGTCGATACTAATAAAAATATATAGAAGAAATTAGATTTGTTCTTCTTCAATGGTTCGTAACAATATCTTGTTATAAATAAATAATCGGCTTAATAAATTTCGGTTGATACTGAACTCCCTCTGTTTATTTCAGATAAAACTTGGGATGTGGCTTTGCCTGGCACTGTTACATAATGCACATATTTGAATGATGCGTCCCTACTTTTAAGCGTTGTAGAGACGTTGTTCAATGCTACTGGTTTATCATTTTCAATAATGACCCTTTCATTTGTAATGGAGTATGGACCCCCCCCCCCCCCCCAATTTGGTGGTTTCCGTTTCAAGGTACGTAGAATACGAAAAAAACGCTGCAAATACAGAGCTATAATAGATCTGTATATCCCTGTTTTCTGTGGTCAATACCTACCCTCGTGCTTCCCACAAGAAATACTTAAATCGAGTACTGGAGCCAGCCGGGCAATCACATTTCAAAATATGCGGTGGAATCAAGAATTGCCTAATTAATTATTTGTTGTAATTCATGAAGCATAACATTGTTCATGTTAAAATCTGTGGTCAATAACAACCCTCATGCCCCTCCCAGGAAAGCCCTAAATCGAGTGCTATGGAGGCGGCCCAGGAATAGATGCAATAATTCAGTCATTAATAATTATTTGTTGTTATTCATGAAGAATAACCTTTGTTCAAGTCAGAAGTACTTATAAAAAAAATCCAAAACAGCCATCGTTCTTCAAATGAAATATATCACAGAACAACTAACTCAATTTCATACAGCCATCCGTGATAAATCCTGTGTTCCCTAGCAATGGTATCTGAGCCGAATTTATACCGTTTCATTCACGATCCTGTAGACGAAGCTATTCGGTGCAAGCGAACGGCTGGACGTACAATGCTCAGGGTGGTCTCAAAAAATTCTTTAGTTCAAGACAAATTTAAAAACGTTTAAAAAAACCATACCCTTGTAATGAAAGTTTTCGAGCTAGGGCATTCGGGAAATTCCAAACCCTATTTTTCACCCTTAGAGACGACTGACAGTAACGCCGAGCTTCGCGAACCAACTGGATCCCAAATGGGACCTACAAACCACCTTTCATTAATTTTGGTTCATGGTGTAAGTAAAGAAGTGAAGTCCCCTAACGCCAAAACACCTTTCCCTTCCTTTGTTCCCCTAGACACCGCTCACTTCCCTTTCCTTAAAAATAGGACCAACTGACGAACTGGGGTGTTTGGTCTATAGTATTCTCTCGACGGCCTGATGATGATGCCCTTACATCGAAAGCGCTCGCCTCCACTACTCAACCAGCTAGCGACGACGGATTCCCCCGGAAGGTATGGTAAAATTCTTCTTCTTACACAGCGGAAAGAACCCTTTAGATTTAATACGCTTCAGCTGATTGAGCTGTGACTCATGAGACTGTGAGTAACATGATTTCTACACTGAGTGAGATTTACAGAGACTTCTCTGTGGGCTCGATTTTCATATTAAAAAAAAGAAATTAAAAAGGCAGTAGGTGCTTTTAGAACTGAATGACAAAACTTTAAAAAATATGAGATAAACGTTCAATTCAACATCAGAAAAGCGCATCATAAAAAGGCGCGTACTTTAAAAATGATGAATTTAATCATATAATCCAGTTTTCGTGTTGGTTTTTGTTCTTCCAGTATTTGTCCGGGTGCCCGCAAGGTCAGACATAAGTGCATTGTAGTACAGGATTATTGTGGGGGGGGAGGGTTAGATACTTCAGTGAGATGGGACACTGTTACATACATTTTTTGCAGTTCTGACTTTCGATGTTTTGTATTTCTCGTGAACAAGCAAGTGATCTTTTTTGATGAAAATGTTGAAATTACCAACCTAAATGTAAAATTATCGTGGAACGTCATTTCCCGATTTCACGATGAAAACATCGATGTTGTGAAAACATCGATGTTATCCATTCGATGTTTTCAGAAAGCATCGATGCCGGTGTTGCAGCCCTACTCCTTTTTTGATGAAATTTGAAAATTATCGAAGGTAAATTGTAGGATCTAACATTGGCGGTGTACCCGTTGGGCCTTCAGGAATCTCCATCTTGGTTTTGGTGCCACGCCGGCTCCAGTCTTCTTACTGATACCAGTAACGATGCAATTCTTTCAAACACAGCAATAATTCAATCACTCGGAAGGTTTCCATCTGATACAATATTTCCGACATTGACAAAGCGGTTTATTTCTCCATTGTGATCACGTAGAGTGGAGGGAGGATACGGGAAGGAAGGAGCCACTTTTTTTTATAATTGTATCTCCCAAGGCCGGGACGTGGCTCTGAGCCCGATGTCCGCCGGAGTAATTTTCTGTTGTTGGTCAGCCACATCACGCTTCCAGGCTCCTGGGGGATGACCGGGAAGAATTTTCTACAGGAAAAACGATGAAAATATCCTCCTCCTTCAGTTGGACAGTCTCATCCCTACCGTATCCATCAATTTCTCCTCCACCTTAAACGTAATAATTCAGAGCGCGTTCGTTTTTAGTTTTTTCCCCCTTCTCCGAGTCCCACTGAAAAGATGATTTATGGTAAATAAGGATTCTTGGGAATGACGGATCTGGTGGAAGAGGGGAAACGTTTGTTTCTTCTATTAAAGATTCGATACCCTCGACCAGTGCTGGACCATTGGCCCGAAATATACACTGGATAAAATGATCTTTCCTTGAAACTCGAAAACATTATACCTACTACTGTTTTAAATTGGGTTGAATGAACCAATCTTCAGCCCTGACAAAACCAATAAAACCAAGACTGACTAAAGGCCTAAATGGTGTTATTGTACAGTTGCAACCTTTATAATTTTTTCGAAATAAAAGTCTGTCACCGTACGGTGAGTTATATTTTTTTATTTTTCCAGGTTAAAAACGAAACTTTGTGGTTTGTTATTCGTTGCTGAGAAGGTACGGAGCCAAACTGATCAATAACAGTCAAACGATGGTCAACATATTTATTGAACACTCCGTGCAGATTGTACAACATTACAGTCGACGAGTCTTTCATCAGTATGAAAAATGAACGTGAAAAATGCGTTGCAACCGAAAAGCGCACAGTCCTACTTAATCCGGGGTGAAAAGCACAAACTAACCAAAAAAAAACCTAGAATCGAAAGCGCCAATAGAAATACCCTAAAAGAGCGAACTAGTGGTATCGTGAAGTGGCTACGGTCTCAATCCCGTCTCTTATCGATTCAGCGTCGAGAAGCGTAAAAACTAAAAAAAAATGAAACGAAAATTTACGTTTTATTTTCATTGGATTGAAATTTACAATATACCTAAATGTACGGATAAGTAGGTAGATAACGGAGTCGCAGGTACCTACTCAATTGCAAAGTAGTCTCATTAAACGACAGTTTGTATCTTCATGACATGTCCTTCTTCGCCTGCTGCTTATGTTCAGGTACTGTTTTAGTGATATTACTTTTTTCTCGAAATCTAAAATTATGTTTCCGCTGCTGCGCTCGATTTTTGCGCTTTTCGGAAACATTTCATAGGGCTTTTAGATAATTTGCGCTTTTCGTTTGTAGCCGAAAAAGAAGACATCTAAATAAGCGACAAGATTACAATAGCGAATTACTTCTCGCTCAATAATAAATGCTGATGTGCAGGGAAGACGAATATTTGGGCGTTGCGCCGAAAGGAAACAAAATTCTAAACAGAATCGTTTTCGAACAGCACGCCGAAGAGCTGTCGTTTCCTGGATTCTACTTGGGTTATCAGCGAAAGTTCAAAGACGTATTGAAAGTAACTCCTTTCAGCATGGCAATGAGCGAAATTCGAGGCCGAGATCGATGTGGTGTCACGCCCGAACACATTTTGCACATGGCTATGAAACTAATGCGGCTTCGAATCGCTCAGGGGTTATATCTCAGTCATTCAGGGTAACTAGCTTCACCGCTTAAATAACAAGAAAAATGGTCGAAGACAAACATTTCATTGAAGCACTGATAAAACTGATAAGATAAATTTAAAAACGTAAAAAAACCATACCCTTCTATTGAAAGTTTTCGAGCTGCGGCGATCTGAAAATTTCAAAACATATTTTGCATCCCTTAGAAATGGACTAGCTAGACCCTAACTGGGACCTACAAACCAAATTTCATTAATTTTGATTCATTGTAAACGCGAAGTAGGACGGACGGACTGAAACTGTTTTATTCAATTTTCGGATTCTACATTCCTAGAAAAACAAACCAAATTGGGGGGGGGGGGGGGGTCGGAAATTGTTTAACGGTAAACAGTGACTTGCGCAAAAGGGACATCAATACAGATAAATAATAAACCGTTTTACAATAATTTGCAGAATTTTAGACTTTTGAGAGAGAAAAAGGTGGTTTCTCCGATAAATTTCAGTCGATTTCCCAAAAACCTCACAAATTCAGAAGATTTTTCTCTCACCTATGTATTCGCTCAACAATAAATTTTTATAACACACTCTCAAAAAATTTTCTTTTGCCTCTCAAGGTGGGTAGATTCCAAAACTGCTATTTCCGTCCGTCGCCCGCCTGACCATCAATATCTACTTTATTTTTGGTCTAAAAAACTCGTTCTTTCGCACACAGGCTCCATCTGGGCCCTAGTTGAGTCTCAAACATTTGCAACCCGATCGGAATATACCCAAGGGTGTTATGGGTAAAAAATGGGGGCAAAAATTTTTTTGTGTGTTTTAGTAAGAAGAGCATGTGAGGTATCGTTTTCCATTTTTTTGTTTTTTTAGGACGAGAAGACCGGCTATGAAGCCGATTTTGACTAGAGTGAAAAATAGAGGATCTAACGACGTTTCAGCCTTAAATTTACGTTAAATTTTGGTATGAAATCGTCATTCTTCTGCATACAGTTTCAGTCCCCATTTGGGAATAATACATTTGGGTCCTAGTTGTACTCCGAAGCTCGGCAGCCCTATCGGAATACACCCAAGGGTATTATGGGAGAACAATGGGAGCAAAGTTTTTTCCAGTAAAACGTTTTTCGAGGTTTTTGTGAACATGAGCTTATGATTTAGGCCGAGAAGTTGACTTTGACCAAAGAGTGAAGAACTGAAGCGGTCACAAAGGTTCAGCTCCCAAAATTCATTTATTATGAGTCAAAAACCTGGGAAATTGTCTGAAATCACCACAAATTTGTATAATAGCACTAGAAGTAGTATCAGCAGGTGAACCAAGACATTTAAATGACACTATCTGTGTTCATAGATAATTTGCAGTAAAAAAACACGCAGCAAAGTCCTTGTCACGTGGATTTATTATTCTATTGGACATACCTGCAGAAATTTTGGCTGTTCATTTATTGTTTCCTTCATGTGAAATAATTTAAATAGATATTTCTGATTGTTTCCACCAATTTTGGCCCCCAAAACACAAATTAGGTACGCTCCTTTTTTTTTAAGTATCATTGATCATTGATAGTACCTACCATTTAATCGTCTTGATCCACGTGTTGACACTTTTTCTAGTGTTATTCTACAAATTGATGGTGATTTAAACGATTTCACAGGTTTTTGACTCATAAAAAATCAATTTTGGGAGCTGAACATCTGGTACAACCTCAATTTTCCACTCCTTGGTCAAAATCGACTTCTCGCCCCCAAAAACACGGAAAACGATATCTCAAAAGCTCATTTTACTAACATGTTACTAAAACACAAAAAACGCTGCGAAGTCCTTGTCACATGGGCTTATTATTCTATTGGACATACGTACAGAAATTTTGGCTGTTCATTCATTGTTTCTTTCATGTGCAATTATTAAATTGCTATTTTTGATGGTTTCCACCAGTTTTGGCCCCCCAAAAACACGAATTAGGCTCGGCTTTTCCTTTCAACAGATTATTTTTTATCATTGACTGTACCATTATTTGTCTAGGTTCTCCTGTTGATACTATTTATAGTGTTACTATACAAATTGATGGTGATTTAAGACAATTTCCCATGTTTTTGACTCATAAAAAATGAATTTCGGGAGCTTAACCTTCGTTACAACCTCAATTCTTCACTCTTCGGTCAAAATCAACCAAATATTCGGTCTTCTCGCCCTAAAAAACATGGAAAACGATATATCACAAGCTCATGTTAACTAAAACCGCAAAAATCCCTCGAAAACCCCTATTTTTACACTCGTTTTTCTCCCATATCACCCCTGGGTCTATGCCGGTCGGGTTGTCGTGCTTCGGAGAGCAACTAGGACCCAAATGTGCTCCCAAATGGGGACCCGAACTGTGTGCGGAAAACCGACGATTTTAGACCAAAATTTAACATAAATTTCAGGCTGAAACTTCGTTAGAACCTCAATTTTCCACTCTTTGGTCAAAATCGACTTCATATTCGGTCTTCTCGTCCTCCAAAACATGGAAAAAAGGTACCTCATGTTACTAACACGTTACTAAAACGCAAAAATTACCTATTTATATACACATTTTCACTCATAACACCCCTGGGTATATTCCGATCGGGCTGAAAAGTTTAGGGACACAACTAGGGCCTAAATGGAGCATGTGTGCGAAAGAAGAATTTTTTAGACCGAAAATGAAGCCGGTACACGTGATACGGCGGACCGCGTACGGCGGACGGACATTGCATTTTTGGAATCTACGCACCTTGAAACGGAAAAGAAAAAATTTTGACGGGATGTTATAAAAATTTTTTGCTGAGGGAATACATAGGTGTATTATTAGTAGAATAATAAACCAAAAGGAGCGTAATTCGTGTTTTTGGGGGCTATAATTGGTGGAAACCATCAAAAATAGCTATTTCAATGATTGCACATGAATTTAAAAAATAAATGTAGTTCCAACCTTTGTGTAGGTATGTCCAATAGAACCCATGTGACAAGGAATTCGCAGCGTTTTTCATGTTTTTATGTTCCTATTTCCTTGAGGTCATCCCCGAGACCAACGGGGGACTTGAAAGTTGCCTTTCCACAGGGTGGGTACCAGATCGAAGATGGTGGGGTGGGGAGGGGGGATGAGATCCCCGGGCGATGATGTAGGGGGGAGGGGGGCGTTGCTGCCCCCCATCCGACTTTTGGAGCCCCCCCGTGGGGCCCCAGGCGCAGTTGCCGCCCCCAGGCTCCGCCCCTCTGTACTCCGCCTCTTTTCTCTTGGGCACTCGCGAACCTTTTTCATCGAACCCCCCCCCCCCCCCCCCCCCCTCAAGCCCCCTCCTTTCCGACTACCAACCTGTTCTGAAACCTCTGCGTTTCCAGTTGAACTCCAACGATCTGCACTTTTCCCTCCTGATCAGCAACACTTCCAAATCCTGCTGCCACAATCCAAAGTTTACCACGGTTACACAGATGAGGTAGTGTTGGAGTCAAGCAACGTTTGCTTTGGTTTATTAGCGAATTTTCAAAGAATACGTAGCTATTTGGTTCGTTCCAAAATTTCAGAAATGCTCCCTTTGCGCCGAAAAACCCTCAAAATCCGTTACATGCATCGGACATAAACGATAGATTTTCAATTTTTCGTATATACAATTATATACGAGTGTAATGACGTTATCGACCGTATTTCATATAAATATTGTTGTGATGGAAATTGTTGAGGTTCGGTCTGAATTTAGCCATTTATTTAGCCATTATCAAGGGCTACAACAGAAACAGAAACAATTCGGACTTAGAATAAGAGACTATCTAGCTTACGGTGTCTAATGGCAAAGATCTTAAAGGGTTAACATTTGGTGTACAATAAAAATCATACTTGAAAGAATTATGAGAAATGTATACTTACAGATCTTTAAGATCTTTGCCATTAGACACCGTAAACTAGATAGTCTCTTATTCTAAGTCCGAATTGTTTATGTTTCTGTTGTAGCCCTTGATAATGGCTAAATAAATGGCCGAAACGTTGGGACATTAAATCGTTTCATTCAGACGGAACCTCAACAATTTCCATCACAACAATATATATAATTATATATATATACAAAGATAAAGAACAAAAGGAACGGGGATTTACCTGGACGTTTCGCTTAGGAGCGTTTTCAACAGACTAGGTATATATACACAATATATATATATCATTCCGCAGGATAAGTCCCTTAATTTCCACAGTAAAAAACTCGTTCTTGCACAGAAAAACATGTCCCCGCAGGAGTAATGATGAGTTCGTTACCCGGCCCGCTCGCACAGTGCACAGCGGTCCAAATTTACTAATTTTTGGTCCAAAAAAAAAATCAAAACAAAGATAATTTCAGCAATACAGGCATGTGGGGATGTTGCCAAACATGTTTTTTGGAATGCTGAATCGATTGCGACCAGTCCCAGTCCAATTAGACTCATCCAGCGTACCAAATCTATAGCCCGAAATCCAACAAAATTGCATATTTTTTATGTAGGCATGTCAGGTGTCATTTACCATGTTCTTTGCTTTTGTCCCCCCCCTCCCCTTTTCCTCTTTTTTTGTCGCTGAATTGATTGCGAATTGTTTTTAGCACGTCCAGACTGCATCGAGTGATCGAACTCACAATTTTTTGGTTCAAAACACCTAAAAATGATGTTTTGATATAATTTTTCTGCACGACGCGACTTGCCACTCTGACCTCAATACCCCCGTCGTGTTAATTCAAATTACGTAGCATACTTAACAAATGACCATTAGTTTAAATTCTGAATGTCCCAAAATATTTCTTTGAAAATTCGCTCCTTAAGCTATGCTGCATGAGTGGAATTTTATCCTCTGAATAAATACAACTACGCATTCGGTCCGGAATTTTTTTTGGACACCCCCTCAACATTTTTCTTCTACGTTTCAAGGTGTGTAGATTCCAAAAATGCGACGACCGACCGCCGAATTCAAGGACAATTTCACTGATCGAAAATAATTTTTCAGAAATAGCAACTTAATATTCTAGTTTGAAACCGTCAAATTTGCCTTGTGGGTCTCTGAGGTCGAAATCATGACGTATTCTGTCAAGAATAACAAACCCATCTGACAAGGACGTCACGTTTTTAAACAAATGTTTCATTATGAAAACTTGAAATAACATAAACTGAAAAATCACTTTTTTTATGGCATAAATAATTACAGCCTTCTTCCAAAACAGTGAAATCTTGAGGGGGAAAATTTTATTCTTGGTTATCAATGGAAATAAACCAAAAGCCCGAGCCTCGACCTAACGAGCTTTATTATTTAACTATACAAATAATACGGTATAGTTTACAAAATGAAAATGTTCTCAGTACAGGAATATACAGAGATACATAAATAGATAGATAGAAGTCTTCCAAGTGTAATGGAACTCAGCTTCCTCGTATCGATATCATAGGCAGATCACACACAAACCCTCGATAAGGTAAGAGCGAAAAAAAAGTTTCAGTCATGAAGCGTGGCTATAGAGCGAATTTTCAAAGAAATATATACCTAGCGTGAAACCAGACCACTTTTCGTAACATTATATCACTTTTTCGTGAAATTAGCAATTTTTTCCGATTTTTAACCTAAAAGTCAAATGTCAATAAAAGTCATATACCTACCTCTTTTGTTTATATTATGGCCCTTTTTGAGAAGAATATTTTTATCATCGAAATAGTCCCGCTTTCTGCCATGAATCACCTTCCCACACAACTTCAGGTAATACGGATTTTGGCCCTCAATACCAATTTTTGACTCCCGAAAATCAAAATTTGACCCCTATTCTGTATGAAAAACAACTGAAATGGCATTTTTCTATCTTTAATCGCCCTTCCTTTAATCATTTTCATGATTTTATATCAGCTGTTCGCGATTTGGCGAAATCCGGGAATTGGTTCGTGAAAATTTGAACTGCGCACAAATCTTCTTTTGGGGTTTTCTCGGGACTTCTTTTTTTGGATATAGCACCATTGTCCGCTAGGTTATCAAAATTCCGAAGCAACGGCGGGCATTCGATCTGGCCATTCAATAGCTTGTGTAACGTCGTTGAGTCGGTTGCAAATCGGTAGCAAATTACATCGCCTATTTATTCATCAGGTCTAGAAATATCAACGTTACACGACGGCATTTCCAGCTTGAACGGAGGAATTTGTGGTGCACCCTAAATGGTTGCGAGTACATTCGGTGTTGTACGCAACTGCCCCAAGATCTCCGCTAACCGATTTGATTCGAGCGACGAGTGTTGGACGTAGATAGCTCCAATGTAATTTCGTAAGAGACTCGAAAAAAAAACGACAATCCGACCCGAAGGTTTTGTTGTTCTCTTCCTTGCTAACCTTTGCATGACAGGAGATAGGACGCCAAACAGCGGAGAAGAAAAGGAGTTATTGCAACATCGAAGAGGGTGACTTTCGTTGGCGAGGATGATAACCAATTTCTCGGCCGCTGATTGGTCGGTTCCCCTGGGGCCTGCTCCCCAACTCGAGTGATATGTTGAGGGTGTAGCGTTATAATTTCCTGCACACATTGTCCTTATTCGCTCGATCCTCAATTTCTCTTTCACCGAACTCAGTTCCAACGGTGAAACTCATATTTCTTGCCTGATCGAAAAGAAGGGGCCCAAGTGAGGGGAGGCTGTCCCAAGGCTAGACCCAATGTCGTGAATTGTGATCTATCACTACATCAGATTTTCATGGACTCCAGCGATAGTATTTATTCTTTCTGAACACCAAGTTCAGAATCGCAGAAACCTACTAGTACGTACGTAGTATTTTAAGCTTGATATTCCCAAGGTATACAACGCGTACAGATAGATAGTAGAGTACAACCTTGTAACGGAGAAGGAAACGCTTCACTAGGCTCTACAACTCTTTTGGCGAGTTTTCGAAGAAAATGAAGCTTTTGCAATGGATCCAAGATTTTCAGAACATGGATTTTTGAAATGTTTTTACACAGTTTCAGATCTTCCTGAGTTCATCCCTAGATTTTACCAAAAATTATCTGACCTTGAGCACATGACAAAAACTCCAAATTTCGTCAAAATGTTCGTATTGCCAAACAAAAGAATGAGTTCGAAGATGAGATATTTTCAAAAATTCTAAGGGGGTCGAATTAGAGTTTTTTAGGGTGTCAAACATCGGTAAAAACGGATAAAACCGCAAACAACTGATATAAAATCCGGGTTTATAATATATTAATAACATGTGTGCTTATATAATATATTCAGAAGTAGCGGAACACCTTCACTTAGGGATATACGATACCTGATAACGGTATATCAGAGAAGTAGGTACCTGCTGGCACTCGACAGCTCACAAAGAATTTTCGTGGCAATCCTCACACTCATCGGATATCGCCAAATCTTCCAACTCACCTGTTTCCACGAGGGAAACATTCAGCTTCTCATCAATCGGCGACAGCAAGATAAATGAGTCCTGATTTGGGAAAATAACTGATATAATTCTTTTTGCGGTAGGTCTTGCACTATGTACAGAGTGATCCAAATTGGTTGCAAACGTTTACAGGTCGAGGGTAATTTTACGCTGATATCGAATATACCTCATGTCATGCATCCCTCAATGAACCTTGTCCATTTTTAGGGAGGAATAAAATTGTTTTTGTCCAATCGTCATGTATCTACCGCTATACTGGGAAATATTTTCCCATAGAAGATAGCTTTTTCAAGCAAAGTTGCTTTAGCCCTTGGGGTGGCGAACAAAAAACCTGTGTCCAACTTTTGCCCGAACTCGCAATTGGGTCAGGCTCCCATATGGAGAACTTTATTCGTGCGGGAGATCGGTGTATGTTTCCGAACAACTGCAATCAACTTTGATGTCCCTCGAGACCCGAAGCGGTACAGCAAGGTTCAACTCCCCTCGTTTAATGAATTAATTCTGAACCGTTCCCCGTCTGGCGGAAGTTCTGCGTTCAACCGTCGGTTAACAGATTTTTATACCTGCAGTTGAATAAGGCAATAGTTCAGGTAGCTGGTATTGAATTCGAATGTTTATCTAGCAGATAGTAGAAGCTCAGCTGTGCTCGGCTCAAGTGAAGTCTCATGGCGAATTTCAGCATTTTAAGTTGATGAGGAAGGAAATTGGCCAAGATCTCAGCTGAGGGTTATTAAATATTTCTCAACCATGCGTACCAAAGAAACCTCGTGTTAAATCACAAAAACTATGTTAAATATGTTATCGTGGTGTCATGCCAATCATTATGTACTTTCAACGGTTCAACCACAAATTCAAACATATTCGATACCATCAGTCGATATAAGATAATAACATGTTACGGTGAGATAAGGGTATAAATGGCACCGGTGAACCGCCTGAGTTCGAATGCTCATCTCGCTGAAGATTATGATCGTTTCAAACGAACAAAGTGGTTCTGAGTCGTCTCAGCAGATCGTGGTGCCTCGTTCCTACAGTGCCACTCTCACCCAGTTGTCAAAAAGAGGTCTCATGTGGTGCAGCATCTTCGGTTGAGAGTACAGCGTCATTTGCCAGTTGTACCACAGAATGTGGCCTTTTAGGTACAACTGGATAGATACCTATGTCAAGGTATAGATCATCATATTTCAACTCCACAAAATTCGTAAGTTCAATAGGAGGAGAAGCCTCTGCGCAGGCTCAGCTGTGTGACAGAGTGTGACAGTGGTGGTGGACTTCGAGAGTCCCCTTCCTAGACCAGCGAGATTATCACCGGGGATAATCGATTAGGGATTATCGATATTAGGGATATCGATCAGGCTTCCGCTCACCGATCCCGTCTCCACCTGACCAAAAAACGACTCGAGAACAGCCGCACTGTTACAGCTGTTAAGGCAGCTTCCCTAACTTCTCATTCATTATCCTCACCTAGTTGTAGCATACCGTTTCATTGAAGTTTGAAAAGAAGAAAAATAGCATAAACTTGTAACGGAGTGCTCTCCGTTACAAGTTTACAAATTAAAAATAGCTGACAATTGTCCAAAACGCAAAAATGTCACCAAAAACCTTTTCACAGCCGCAAACATGGGATGTTATGGAGAAGTGGGACCAAAATAAAAACACAGCAGCCACTAATATTTTGTTTTTTGTTTTTTTGAAAACGTAAACAACTGGCTTGTGGACGGCGGTTTATGAAACAATCACCAACTAGGCTTTGTGTACATTAGGAATAATCATTCCTTCTTTCTCATATTCAGCTGCCATGCAACACGCTTTCAATGATATGAGAGGTTCACCTTTGCAACATTAATAAGTACGACAAAGTACATTACCGACCCCGGTTAATTAACGTCGTTACGCCCACGCGGCACCCGACATGAAAACAATTAGAGTTTTTCGCTCTCATCAAGGCCCGGTGTGTTCATTAGGTCTCTCAGTGATACTCGAGGGACGATGATCCCCCACCCCCCTTCACCTCGGATAATGAACGTCGCACATGCGAGCGGGTTTGCTCTGATTCGGCTGTGAATCCCATTCCAACCGGATGAACTAATTAGAATGCGACTCTGCCAGTTTCGATGAACTGTGACTGAGAAACAGACATCTAATGTGAATATCAACTTACTCAAGTAACTTACTTGTATTTAAATATACGTTTATATAGGTAAGTAGGTAGGTTAAATATACGTATAATATCAACTTGTGGCTCAAGGCATACCATCCCAGTGTTCTTTCCTCTCTCTGAGTATAATTAATTTTAGATGCAAAAATTATTTTTGCAAACATGTTCAATTTTTCTTTTCCGCTTCAGATAATTCTTAATCTATCCCTCGACGTAAACAATTTTCATGTTTATAATATAAATACTATGTAGGTATATTATTGGTGAATGAATACATGGTTACGTAAATATGTAGGTTGATATATTTCAGTTGTTACTGATAATGTATTTGTCTAATTATTATTGATGAATTAATATTGATTATGATAGTTATTTTTTTGCATTTAAAATGCAACGTATGGGAAACTGGTTAGTTTATTCATGAACCCCTGTCTATCTCGTTTCTTAGTGATAATCTTAAAGGCAGTTAGAAATTCCTTCTACCGTCTCAAGGCATTGAAATGATTCCGCTTGGTAGAGAGGGCTCTGTGAATAACCTACGTGAATTCCTGACATCCTATTTTAAACGCTTTACATCCCTTGTATTTGTTTCACTTAGCCCTGCAGGGTTTCCTGGTCACGAGCCCTTGTTCCCGATTAAATATGGAAGACCTACAACAGGATGACTTCAAGGAAGATCTGCCATCAAATATTCAGTGCCTCCCCCATCTGCGCCTTTTCGCTTTTTGGCCCTTATGTTCTTTTACCTCCTTGTATACGTATTATCTCGTATATTCCCTTCAACCGTGAGCTCCCTCCTAACGCATTCAATTACAGTAGGGTTTGCTATGGATGAGCGTGCTCAGGTCACGAAGTAGTTAAGGACTTGACATCTTAATCTGCAACACTGAATACCCACTCATTTCGCTTGCTACTTGAGGATAATAATACCAATATAATTTTGGAGAAACAAAAAATGCTGGTACAGTATTTTCAATTTAGACAGTGCTTTGCACACCCTGGAAAAAGGGACGGATGAGATGAATTTTGAAAAAAGCACATTTCCTACTCAACAACAGTCAAATACCTATGTACCAGAGGAGTTCTAGATGACAATCGTGTTGTCGAAGTACCTATTTGATAGGTAGAGTAGGCGCACAACTACTACTGAATAACATCGAGGGTATGTACCTATTACCTGTAGGTACCTACTACGAGTATTAATTGCCTACCAAGAGCAGCTGGGTGCTTGCCTTTATATCAGTCACACGGCGCATGACTATCCCTCCTTCAATACCGCTCGGTCGTGCGGGATAGCATTGTACTTCAACTAAGTGGGATGGGTTCTGCTTTTGTACACAGGTTTTGTTGGTTTGAAAATATAAATTCGGCATTTACACCGTCGTCCATCCTGGAAACAGCAAGCTCAGAGCACCTTGTTGATCAAACTAGTCGATCCGACCTCCCACCACATAAATTCCAGGGTGTTACAAGTCACACCAGAAACTAAAGAATATGAAGGTGACAAGATGTAACGATAAACTTAGCGAAATCTAGTAGACATATTAACAAAATAATAATTTAAAAAAAATGGAGCCACACTTGGTGGTGTGGTTGTTGGTTATGGATATTGACTACAGTTTTTCTAGCGGTTTGAAGGTGAGAGTATGAAAGGTATCTAAACTTATGGCGTTCACTCTGATTAGTAGTGTATGAGAAGTGTGCGCCGAGGTAAGTGTGTTAAATATCTGAAGTGTACCTACTGTATTTAGTGGCATATAATTTTAGAATAGGTATTATAATTTAGAATAGACATGCACATTCAAGTATCACACCCGTCTGACTAACTCGGAAAGGAGTTCTACAAGATCCATTCTCTAAAACTCAGCAAAATTTATTATAGGAGAGAGTGTAAATTTGGCAACTTTTAGAAGTTTGCAAAATGAAACTTTTGAAGAAAAAATTCATTGAGACACACAAAATGGGTTATTTCACTTTTTTTTAAATTTTTCCCCCCTCAAGTAAAAGATCTCGGCGAGTGCTTTCCAAAAAGGTGCTACATGAGGGGTACCCGATGATCGGAAGCTGGTGTTAAGCCAGTGGAAAGAATGCGATATGATGTCATAAGAAAAACGCTGCAAAGTCCTTGTCACATGGGTTTATTATCTATTGGACATACATACAGAAATGTTGGCTGTTCATTTATTGTTTTTTTCATGCTTAATACTCGAAATAGCTATTTTGGCCCATAAAACACAAATCAGGTACGCCTTTTTTTAAACTATCTTTGATCACTGGTAGTGCCATTTAATCGTCTTGATCCACGTGTTGACACTCTTTCCAGTTTTATACAAATTTATGGTGATTTCAGATGATTTACCAGGTTTTTCACTCATAAAAAATCAATTTTGGGAGCTGAACATTTGGTAGAACTCAATTTTCCACTCTTTGGTCAAAATCGACTGCATATTCGGTCTTCTCGTCCCCAAAAACATGGAAAACGATATCTTAAAAGCTCATGTTACTAAAATGTTACTAAAACACAAAAAGTACCTATTTTTGTGCACATTTTCATTCTTAACATCCCTGGGTATATTCCGATCGGGCTGAAAAGTTTCGGGACACAACTAGGGCCCAAATGGAGCATGTGTGCGAATGAACGCATTTTTTAGACCGAAAATGAGGCCGGTATTTTCGGTCTAAAAAATGCGTTCATTCGCACACATGCTCCGGCGGACGGCGTACGGCGGACGGACATTGTATTTTTGGAATCTACGCACCTTGAAACGGAAAACGAAAAATTTTGAGGGAGTGTTATAAAAATTTTTTGCTGAGCGAATACATTCACGAATATATTCAGTATTATTCACAGAATAATAAACCAAAAAATTTTGAGGGGGTTTTATAAAAATTTTTTGCTGAGTGAATACATAGGTGTATTATTCACAGAATAATAAACCAAAAAATTTTGAGGGGGTTTTATAAAATTTTTTTGCTGAGTGAATACATAGGTGTATTATTCACAGAATAATAAACCAAAAGGCACTCACACCCGTGTCCGCCAGGGGTCTCAGCGCCATCCACTTTTGAGGTCAAAAACAAAAAACGCTGCAAATCGCTGCACAACGGTTTATTATTTTGTATAGAATACCCTTCTGTTACAGATCACAGCTCTATGTATAGATAACCCGTCTATATAATATAATATGTACTATTCTATGCATAATTATGTAGATCGCAGACCCTCCGTAGGTTAGTACCTAACCCCGTACTCGTTACTAGGTACCTACCTAAATCACGAGTTAAATGTTGCTAAAATAATTCTGCCGATGACAAACAGTACCTAACAAAAAGAAACACACATAATGAAGTTCTGAAAAGAAATTGTTGATGAGGAGTGAAAAAAGTTGCAAAAGTACCTACCAACAAACTCCAGCCCCTTCTACGTAGATGGTATAATGAACCGTTGTGTAATAATTTACCGTTGAGTAATGATTTACCGTAGTAATAATTTACCCATCAATAATACTTCAACGTTTGTTCAAGTTTCACTACCTACCAACAAACTCCAAAAGAGCCATCATTTTTCAAATTAAATAATATCACAGAACAACCAACTCGACTTCATACTCCGCCAATATAATCAGGTGATCCCTACCAATGATTGGCCGTATTCACAAATTCCTATTGTGGGCGCGTCTCTGGTTACGAGATTTGGTTTGAATTGTATACAATTTCATTCACACTGGAGTCGAAAATGCCTGTCGGTGCAAACTTCGGGGCCTTACTGTGAACGAACGGCTGGACGTACGATGCTCCGGATGGTCTTAAAAAACTCGCAAGTTCAAGAATTATTTAAAACCGTAAAAATATTTACGTAAAAAAATGGTATAGGCGTTTTGAAAATTTCAACCCCTATTTTGAACCCCTTAGAGATGACTGACAGTAACGTCGAGCTTCGAGGACCAACTAGACGCCGAACGGAACCTATAACCCGAATTTCATCAATTTTTTTTCATGGTAACTAAGAAAAGTGGCCCGTACGGCGTACGGCGTACGGCGGACAGACAGAAATATTTTTATTGCAGTTTTGGATTCTACATACCTTGAAACGTAAACCATCAAATTTTGAGGGGGGGTAAGAATTTTTTTTTTCATGCTCGATTCCAATGGTTCATTATTGAAAATAATAAACCAAAATTCCTACACACGGATGAGAATCACGGGTAAACGTTTATCTACGTGAACCGTCAACAAAAATTGGAAATGGAAAACTGCTACATACAGGAGGTACCTGGGCACATCCATGGAAACGTTTCATTATCCATTACCATGTTTCGTTCCATTATCGTTTCATTAGGCTTTGGTGTCGAATATGCTCGAACCGAATCCACTGGGTTAATCCAATTTCAGTTGCCCACGTTTGTGCGTTGATTGGGATTCTCACCCACGATCCCAGAGTTTTGCCATCAAAGTCAGGCGAGCGACGGGCGAAAGAGAAAGCGATGTTGGCAACAACGTATCATATTATTGGGCTACTACAGGGACATGTGCTCCTGTTTACACCAGGGACCAACAACTGTAATTACTTGGTTTCAATACCTGACCCTCCCTTCCACCTCGCCCCTCGGTCACCCTACAGCTAACCTCAGCTTGAACAAACCTTTGCTCCCAGGCAATATCCTCTCTTGGGCTCCTTCATGATAAACACTCTAAATGACTTCCGGATTAGACTATAAATCTGAACCACCCTCCTTCACGCGGAACGGACCTGATGCGGGATTAACTATTGGAAAACAGATAAATATCACCAGCACCCTCCTATGAGCCAGTTCCTGATCGTAATTATCAATACTACCAACTCTACCTGAGCAAAGCTCTCCCAATTCGAAGCTGTGTTTCCAATGTGAAGGAGTGAATTAGACTGATGAACCTGCCAATAATTTTTCAAAAGTTAGACTGGTAGCTGCTTTTAAGGACTGCATGGAAGCTGCCAAGAAGGGTAAATACTTCTAATGCCCTCTGTTCGAAACAGGGTCTTGAATGGGAATATGATAACCCTGTCATGCAAAACGGGTGGGGTCCGAGTGGACCTTCAGAAATCTCCAACTTGGCCATTAGGAAAGGAAAGCCTCCGGGCCCTTTCCCCACCCGAAGGGAGTTTAACTTGATTAGCCCTTTTGCCGCCTAATTGAGAAGGATCCCCTAGCCCTAAGGCACGATCCATCACACCTTCCCCGAGTCTTCCAGCTATTAATTAAAATATGGAACCTTGTTTTTCCTCCCTTTTCCCGTGTGGTTAGCCTCAGCGGGTGGGTCCTATCTCAGAGATATGAGCACTAATTGGTCCGAAAACCCGTGTTGGGAAGTCTCTTGGTGGTCAAACCATAAGCTCAGCACCGCTACACCCACAGAACCAGCATGCAACATTTGATTTTGTAGACATCTCCAAAAGGTGAATCGACAATAGTTAACAATTATTTGTTCTGAAATTAGAGGGTACAACCACTGGCCGTCTACTACAGGTAATGAAATGAACATTTCGGCCATGGCATCGCAAACTATGAGTAACCACACCCTTTTCCCCCACCATACATTTATTAAATTTGAAAATTTTCTGAGAGTGATTTGGTATCACTGAATTGAAGAAACCTTGCCGAATATACCTACACTCCCGAAGTTTACTGCACAACTGAGAGGGTAAAATAAATAAACCATGGCATAATAAACCATGAAAATCTGATAAACATAGCCTGGGCTACACAAACTGAAGTTAACGGCCATCCCACCCCTATCGCTCCATATAATAAAATAATAAAAAACGCTGCAAAGTCCTTGTCACATGGGTTTATTATTCTATTGGACATACCTACAGAAAGGTTGGCTGTTCATTAATTGTTTCTTTCATGCGTAATAATCGAAATAGCTACTTCTGATGGTTTCCATTAATTTTGGCCCCCAAAACACAAATTAGGTACGCTCTTTTTTTTTAAACTATCTTTGATCATTGGTAGTGCCATTTAATCGTCTTGATCCACGTGTTGACACTTTTCCTAGTGTTATTCTACAAATTGATGGTGATTTCAGACGATTTCCCAGGTTTTTCACTCATAAAAAATCAATTCTGGGAGCTGAACATTTGGTAGAACTCAATTTTCCACTCTTTGGTCAAAATCGACTTCATATTCGGTCTTCTCGTCCCCAAAAACATAGAAAACGATATCTCAGAAGCTCATGTTACCAATATGTTGCTAAAACGTAAAAAGTACCTATTTTTACACACATTTTCACTCATAACACCCCTGGGTATATTCCGATCGGGCTGAAAAGTTTCGGGACACAACTAGGGCCCAAATGGAGCATGTGTGCGAAAGAACGATTTTTTTAGACCGAGAATGAAGCCTGTACACGTGATACGGCGGACGGCGGACGGCGGACGGCGTACGGCGGACGGCGTACGGCGGACGGACATTGCATTTTTGGAATCTATGCACCTTGAAACGGAAAAGAAAAAAGTTTGAGGGGGTGTTATAAAAATTGTTTGCTGAGCGAATACATAGGTGTATTATTCACAGAATAATAAACCAAAACCACAGTCATGCAGCATGGCTATAAGAGCGAATTTTCGAAGTTTTCGGCTTCTTCCTCCTCCGCCTAAAATTTTCTGAAAATTAATTTTCGGCCAATGTTTTCCCAACTTGATACCATACAAAATTAAAACAGGAGTAGTTTTACGCAAAGTAAAATTTGGGGTGGAAGGAGGGGAGGGGGAAATCAAAAATGTTTTGAATACCAGAATAGTAGGTATTGGGTACGTAAAAAATTTTTTGTTCCATTTTTTGCCGAGTAACACCTCGGTTTGTAGATTTTCCAACGCTGAACACGATGGTGAAGTCAGAATTGCGATATCCCATTCCGTTATCAGATTAGAGCAGACGAACCAGGAAGAACATCTCAAGAAATAACCACGTTCCTTCATCTTCAAAGTGCTCCAGTTTGAGAATGGAATGAGATATCGCAATTCTAATTTCACCATCGTGTTCAGCGTACAAAAACCTTTAAAATGAGGTGTCACTTGTCAGACTTTTTCATTTTGGGAATTTATGGGTAATTTTCCCCCCCTAAAACTCCCCAAAACTCCCCCTTAGGGTGACCCGATTCTGCCCATCTTCGAACTTAGCCTGTCGATTGCCATGACAGATTTTTCGTGCAAATTTGAACTTTTTATCTCAATTCTTTCGAGAGTTATCGTCTGGAATGACACATACATATATAAATATATATATAAATGTATAAATACCTATATAAATATATAAATATATATATATATATACATATAATTTTTGGTGTCTTTCGGCAGGGAATTCAGGATGGTCTGAAACGGATTTTGGTATAAAAATCTTTCGGAAATTCGAGTTTTAAAAATTTTGGACCGAGAACAATAGCTTCCTTTTCTTCGAAAATTCGCTAAAAATCATAAACTATGAGCAAAAATTCAAAAAATTCTACTGCGTTCTATGTGCATTCCAAAATCTTGATGTTCAATTTCTCAGTAAGATTTCTGTACAGGACGAGGCAATGTTCTGTAAAAGCCTGCGGTAAGCTCTTAGGTGATGAAACACACTGCATTATGCAAAGAATCAAAGAACAAGGTGGAAGACGAGATTGTGTTGTTGCCCTTCCCGTATTAACAGATGGCACTGATTGGAGCTGTACGCCTTGTACCCCCCCACCACGGCCTACCTTTCCTCGCAATGAGGTTTTCCTTTAGCGTCATCTTCCACCTCCAGCATTATTTATGCCTCCACCCTCAAACCCTCTCCTTCATCCACTACCCAAGGAGTGTTTGCACTCTACAGATTTCCCAAGTGCCTCGACCGAATACTCCTACCACCCTTTGTTGCTTCCTGACGGTGGCTCTACCTG